>CAIGQQ010026964.1:1182553-1199864 GCA_903798035.1 Danio albolineatus | reverse complement strand
AAAAAAAAAATCAATCAACTATGGCTATTTCAATGAAATACTTCCAACGCTGCACTGAACTGAAGCCCTGGTTTTGTTATGCTTCTAGTGCGAGTTAACTAATAACCCTGACACTGTATTGAATTATTGTTTTGCCTTTCAACATTTAGAGAAATAATAATTACTGCACTGCAATGACAAACACAATATTGGCACTTTCTCTGCCTTTAAAGAAAAAAAGAAGATCAATTATAGCCATTTCAGTGGAGCACTTCAAGTGCAGGATTGAACTGAACCTAAGCCCTTGATTGCGATTAGGTAACTTCAGAGTGCTCGATCGGGAACAGACTTTTATACGTGACGATTTCAGATTTTGTCAACACAGATGAAAACCCCAGACTTCAAAAATCCATCACGTGAATCATCGCCGGAGGGAAACTAACCTTCTGCAGCTTTTCAATCTGCTTGTTACGCACAGCTGTGTTGTCGATGGCAAGCACGTCGACAGATTCTTCCTTCTCCAGGCGGTATTTGTTGACCCCCACGATGACCTCAGAGCCTATAGGGAGACATGGGAGAGATGGTGTGAAAGGGCATCAGTCGGACAGCCTAAATAATGAAGGCTAATGCTGGATGCCTAGAGCTGAAATAAACTAGCTTTGCAATTGTCTGTGCACGACCCTGTAGGTCCAAATTGAGCGCTTAATGGGCTCCTTTCATCTCATTATGAGGTGAGGATAATCAGCTGTGTGGAAACGGAAGCTTACGGGGAGTGTTATATTATCTTATAGCACATGTTCATTAAAGACAAACTAGCGGGTACATCATCTCTAGAAATATCCTGGAATTCTGAGTACTGGAATAATGAGGAGCTTGAATGAGAGTCAAATTTATTACCATGTACGCATGCGTTCTTAGTAATAAAACTTACTCCTATTCACATTAAAAAACTAAATAATATGACAAAGAGTCATGCTTTTTATCTTACTTTAACTTTTAACTTAGTTTATCAGGTTTCCACTAATATTGTTTAAATTATACAAACTATGATGAATTATTTTATGTCATATTTTCAGTCAGTTTGATTGATGCAAGTTGAGATGACTAGACATGTTCATTTGATTCAACTAAAACATTTAAGACAGGAAGACTTATAATTATTAATAATAATAATAATAATAATAATAATAATAATAATATAACAGAAATTAAGAGACAGATAATAATAGATAAAATAGACAATGCATGTGTGCATGTATGTTATATCTGTAGGGCAATGTAAAAAATAATGATAAAAAAAAAATACAATATACATTATTCCAAAATGGATTAAATGCATTGATTTCCTCAAAATTCTACACACAATACCCCATAATGACAATGTAAAAAAAAAAAAAAAGATTTTTAGCAATTGCTGTAATTTATTAATGGGCCACGAAACCTCCCTGTCTCAGCAGGGTGTTTTCACACTTCTAGTTTTGAAAAGTTCAGGAAAGACAGTGACTGTGTTTACATGGGCATCAGTAATCAAATTATTTGCCAAGTTCTTAATTTGTCGACTCTAACTGCAATTTGGCACTTTCACTGTTATTCAGAAACATTTCATGCATGCACTTCGTGACAAACGAGATATTGATTGCAGGGAACTGCTGGAGGAGTGTTGTTTTAATGGAGTATTTGATACCACATGGTGTATGTTAAAAAAAAACATCCGCATTTCTCGGTAATGCACTCGGTAGGTAGTGTCAAAAAGCCATGTGTGTACAGACTATCCTGTCACAAAATGCGGCAAATATTCTACACGACGGTAATCTTTTGATTTTTTTAAAAGGAGAAGAGCGCCAAATCGGGATTTCACCATTTGCAGATGCGAAAAGCTCTCGGGTTCCTTCCAACGCATTTCTGTCACATGCAGTGTAGTACACACGAGTCCAGCTGCTCTCACATGGCGGGAAATGAAAACAAAACCTTTGTTGCAGCACATAAACACAACACTGACGACCTGTGTCTCCAAACAATTCTTGTTCTTTCACTTGTTTTGGCAACATAACGTGGCGTCTCTCTGCCGTCCGAACACTGTAACAGATAAAAACAGTCTGCGAAGCTATCATGCATATTAATGAAGTTGCACCTCATTCACAATAGAGCGTGCTGATTGATTTGAAGTCTTTCTTTCAATTCTCATGAATTAACGCTGCACACTCAGAGAGGTCACGATGTGCTGGCCGGTACAGACATCTACTCTCCACGCTGGATTACACGCAAGAATCTAATCGCCGTGACGCAGCTTCAAAAATTTGTTTCAAACCTGTGAAACTAACAGTGTTTGTAGCAGCGTGGGGCACATATATGACTGTCAACAGCTCAAAACAAGTGTTTTAAACGGTCACGAAACCCCCCAGTCTCAGCGTGGTGTTTTTACACCTCTAGTTTGGAAAAGCTCAGGAAAGTGGGTGTGTCCAGCTTGGTTTAGGTAGGAGTGTCGGGGAAGGGGAAAGAGGGAAGGTTTTGCATAAAAATGGGAGTTTCCATTTGTGCACGCGCTTATTTTCACACAGAGGCACAATAAACACAGACGCAGGGGGAGAAAGACAGTGACTGTGTTTACATGGACATCAGTAATCGAATTATTTGCCAAATTATTAATTTGTCGACTCTTTATTTTCGCATTCGCGTGATGGGCAGGGCTTCTGTCTATGGTTTGGTGACTGTAGCTTTATTGCTAAATGGCTAACAGGGGTTTTATAGAGAGAATAACTGTGTTTATGTGCTTTATGAAGGCTGAAAAACAGCATTGATTCGTTTGGAGCTGTATCTGAGTCCACTAGATTCTTTCAGAGGTGCACCTTGCTCTGTGAGCTCATAAACTCCTCCACAAACTGAACCTGGATGATGGAAGCTTTCAGCAGTGCTTCTGACTGAGCCGAGTCAAGTTTGATGAACTGTTGTGAGCAGGAGGATTTTCCCCTGAGACACCAACAACAGGCACTACGTCATAATCACACTCCCACAAGAGCAAGCTCCTGATTGGTTAACGTGGCACGAATGTCCGCTGAAGCTCAGATTTTCAAATTGGAGCAATTCGCGCATACCGCAGGATGCCTATTCGCACCTTTGCATTGACTTAACATGTAAATCACTCGCGCTTGACGCGTCTTCCGTGTCTGCTGTGAACGCAGCATAACAGGTACAAACAATCTTCAAAGCGATCATGAATATTAATGAAGTTGCGCCGCATACACAAAAGAGGGCTCTGGTTGGTTCGAACCAAGTCTTTCTCATGAATTAATGCCACACGCTCAGAGACGTCAGGATGTACTCGCCGGTACAGGCGTCCACTCTCCACGCTGGAATACACGCAAGGATCTCATCGGCGTGACACAGCTTCAAAAATTCGTTTCAAACCGAAAGAACGAATTTGCTCGAAATAACGCAAAAACAACCAATGTTCACTTTTTGGTCAATTATATGTGTCCTAATAGTGTTTATGGCAGCGTGGGACACATATATGACTGTCAACAGCTCAAAAAATGTGTTTTGGTGTTTCGTGACCCTTTGAAAAAAGAGACTTGTTGTGTTTAGCACTCCAACTTGACTGTGGACACACTATAACCACACACAGTTCTGTCCAAACAGCTTACAAAAGATGATTTTGCATCATAGGTGCCCTTTAAAATTAAAAAAATAAATAAAAATAACGGGCCCTTTTGGGTTTTTTTATGTACGTTTCTAAAGAGAAAAATGGCCAAAAGATACACACACCAAACAGTAACTGAATGATAACTCATATTTTTAACTCATATTTTTTAATTTGGACAAAATGAGCTTTAAAAGAGACAAAAAACTATTGATGACTCATCCTGCACCACACAGATTTCACCAATCAAATACTCTGCAAAATAAGAATGCCCCTCCCCCAAATGTTACATGCAACAAATAAATACTGATAAAGTCTCTGATCAATCCGTCACTTTAAAAAATAAAATAATAATTCCTGAAAATAAATAAATTAAAACCCCTGAATTATTGAGGCGGATAACATCACTTAAGATAAACGACTGGTCTACCCACGCACATACCACCACTCTCCAAAAACAAACCCATACACATAAGGAAAAACCCACCGAGGGCCATCAAGATCAAAGAACATAGACGGCTTCAAACATTTGCAGCAAAGCCAATATGGTTGAGTTTCTGATTAAAACCACCTCCTTGTACATTCTGGACAACTTCAGGGTGACATTCACTGATAACCAAAGCCTGAGCGGAGCATCATGAAGGTTAGCCAGAAGTGCTGCAGAAGTAACTGTAGCTATGAGTGCAACAGGTCTATAATAAATCCACTGGGAAACTCACTGTTGTGCCTTTTCATCCATAATAAATGCAGCAGATGCAATAGGTAACTACAAAATCATTTAAAGATGGATTTTTGCACAGGTATTTCAAAATTGAATCAACATTTGATTCAATCAACAATTGAATCAACATTTGGTGTGCCGCAAGATTGTTGTCCTGTTATCAGATCAGACAAAAGCCTATGAATTTTTTGACTCTGAGGAATCTATTTGGTTAATGTTTCTATAGTTGTTTATGTTTCAATACAGTGCATAGGTCTGTATCTACCTTTATGCACATTTTGGTGTTTTCCATCCTGTGTTTTCTATCCAGTACCTCAAAATTTGCATAGAAATTGGTGGTCGGTGGTTGTGAGTTTATTGAGGTTTGAGAGCTCTGGGTCAAATCAATAGATGTTACCCTGGACCACAAAACCAGTCTCAGTTATATTATGTGATGGAAAGATTGTGTGGGTGTGTGCCGGTTTCTTGAGTTCAGCTGTAATCTTTGAGCAGCCTAGACTGCACTTCAGTTATGAGTTTATTCAGGATAATTCCACTATCCCAGCTTCTGTTCCTACATGTACAAGTTAATCAATGATCAATACTGTTTTCAATTTAATTTTTTGTTCTCCGATGAGCCTACCTCTGACTGGACGGTTCTTGTGGTAGTCAGTGGCGTAGCGAAAATCCGTGGGGCCACCCGCAAGAGTTACGGCGGGGTCCCTATCAGAAGTAAAGAGCGGGGGTGGGGGTGGGGGAGGTGTTGCACGCTAATAATAGCATGAAGTGAAGACCAGGGGGGCGGTGCATACACTGGTGCTACAGCTGAAGGGTGTTATTTGGGACGGTGAGTTAAGATCGTACAAACTGAAGTCCAATGCGGGCCTGTCCGCTACGCTACTGGTAGTAGTGCCAAAACAAGGAATTGTCCTGGGAAAATTGGGACATATGATCACCCTTGTGGGTGACTAAAACAGGGGTATTCAATATTCTGATTGGGCTACAGCCATTCCAAAGCCCACTTAGCACCAGGGTCACTGTTTTTGAGCAGCAGCAAACCGAAAGGAATACTTAACTTTACCGATATCAGAAAGCAAAATGCAAAGAGGTGATTTTCGGGTTCATTGCAAATGAATTTTTCAGCCAATCAAGGGCCCCCTTCTTGTAAAGGACTCCAACTGGTAAAGTGTATTGACGCACATCATTTGGACAACTTCATTGACAAATTGATTTTCTGAGTGTTGTTTCTTTAGACCGGAAATGTCCAAACTAGGGCCTGCGGCCTAAGTTAGCCCATGGTAACTTTAGAGAATGAGAAGGATGGTGAGGATTGGGGCATATATACTGCATTAGTTAATATAAATCAATGTTTTCTCAATGTTCTCTTTAAATAATAAACAAAATTGGAAATCGCCAACGGCAGCTTTAATGTAATGGAGTTTGTTATATTTACCTTCAAGCCACCACCCTTAATCAAGTTTTTGGCACTTCATAAGAAAAAGTTTGGACACCCCTGCCTTGACGGTAGATATTCAAATAGCTCTTTATCCAGCTTTCAGACAAATTTAAAGAAACTTTTGTGGTCCAGGGTCATAAATATTTACACAACAGCTGAGATCACACTTAACATCCTGGGTTTGAAATCCCATAAAAAAACAGTAAATAAAAAACCAGAAGCATTTTCCACGTTTTACTTTTGTATCAATAGCAAAACATACAACAGGTCAAAATGATTAATTTGTCTTTTATTCCAAAAATCATTCATTAAAATAGTGTTTCACTAAGATATTTAATACATTTCTTACTGCAAATGCATCAAAACTTATGTTTTTCAAGTAAAGTGCATTGACACACACAATTTGGACAACTTTAAAAGTGATTTTCTGAGTTAAAATTTTATTTGTCTTTTAAACCCTTAGACTCCTGATACTCAAATAGTTGTTTATCCAGCTTTCAGACAAATTTCAATCAAGTTTTGTGGTCCAGGGTCATAAATATTTACACAACACCTGAGACCACACTAAACGTCCTGGATTTAAAGTCCCATTTAAACCAGTAAATAAAAAAATGAAGCATTTTCCACTTCTGCATTTTACCTCTGAACTCGAATCCTGAAAGCAGTGTGATTCTAGGTTTATACAAGATGGATGTTCTGCTTATGTAAAGCACTTTGAATTGCCACTGTGTATGAAATGTGCTATATAAATAAACTTGCCTTGCCTTGCCTGCCTTGCCTTGCTCATGGCAGGTGAAGCTAATGGTTCCATGAAATCATTAATATAATTATTTATTCACATGTGTATTTTCAGGAACTTTCGGGAAGATGTTTTTCAAAAACGCAGTCTTCAGTGATAACCACACACTGGTTTACCCCAAGGAAAAATCACTTGTGCTAAAGTCACTGAAACATCCAGCTCTGAAGCATTTTTGGAATTTAAATTATTCATACCTCCTTGGAGAAATAGCCACTTGCAAAACATTACCTGATGCAAAGCAACACTCGGATAGTGTTTTAAAATTTAAAGAAGACTTTAAAGAAGAATTTTGAATTTTTAAAGAAGACTTTAAAATTCAGGCCTGAGGACTGGAAATGACTAATTCTGCGATTTAAAGGTTCAAATTTACGCTAAAATAAGATCAAAAAAATAAAATAATAATAAAAATCTGTTCTCATATACTCACTCTTCACTTGTTCAAAACTTGATAGCTTCTTTTGTTAACACTACACACATTATGTATCATCTATTAAGCATTAGCAAATAGTTAAGCATTAATTCTACATCAATAGACGCTAGTGAGAAGTTTATACAGTAAATACACAAAAAAAAAAAAAATTTGGCAGTAAGCAGAAGTCGGTGGGTAAAGAAAATGTCTTGTTGATATCAAAGAGAAGAGGTCAGACTGGTTCAAGAGGTCAGACGGGTTCAAGCTGACTGAAAGACTTTAGAATCTCTGATTGAAGCAGAGAAATAAACACTCGTTACAGCCAAGGTCTGCAGAAAATCCTTTCTGAATGCACAAACCCTGAAACTGGACAACTGAACGTGTTCACGATGTGTGCGATACTAGAGAGCATTTAATTGGTCAGAAGACTTGACAAACTGCAAGGTTTGGATGTTTACATCAGGTTTATATCTTCCAAACACAGATTTTGTCACTGTTTTGGAGCACACTAGCTTATAGATATCCCCAAGACTAAAATACTGATACTAAAGTCAACAAAACTTTATTTCATGTAACTTAAACAACACTAATAGACTTTAATATATCAACAAGAAGAGTAAATACATGCAATAAATGTAATGGTGAGAAACAACAGTCAATCTTATTGAATTTTTTTGGTTACACTTTAGAATAATGGTCCATTAGTTAATGTTAGTTAATGTATTTATAACATTTACTAAACATGAATAAGCTTGTGAAGCATTATTAATCATAGTTCAACATTAACTAATGCATTATTAAAATGCAAAGTTGTGCTTGTTAACATAAGCGTTATCTCGTTAATGTTAATCGAGATTAATAAATACCATAGTATGGGCGGGGCTTTCCACACATAGACCTTTCTTGGGCTGCGGTATATAAACGTCCATCCAAGTATATTTGGTGGTGACACATGAATAATACTATTATTATCACCCTCCAAAGCCAAACATCCGCAATCGACTAACCAATGGAAAATCTTCTCTCGCTCCGCACGTTTCCTACTGCTGGCTCTGTCAACACTTTCACAGACAGTCACGTACTCCGCAGACCCACAGAGATGTGCCTTTTGCGCCAAAATGCGTCCGACCGTAGTTTCTGAATCTCCTAAAATGCCTGGGATTCAGGTTTTACTTTCGCTTTCTAAAGTTGCTGTTATTTGTATGAGTTTTTGCATCAACTTTTCACAGCTGACTGCGTGCGCACAGCCGCGAGAGAAACATTGAATGATTATTCCTTTAATAAAAGATTTATTACTGTAAACTTTATTACTGTATATACTCGGAAAGAACAAAATATATTGGCTGCACAATATTTGTACACCATTAGAAATTGCTAATCAACTAATTTTCCTTAAATAAATAATCTACACTTTTTATTCTAGTAATTGTTATAATTTAATAGCAATAACGTCTATTTTTATTCCTTTTTTTTGGTATTTATTTCTCATTTGATATATATTTTATTAATTTAACAATATTAATATACTACATACTTTAGACATATCTAAAATGCTTATGTCATGCCAATAAAGCAACTTTATAAACAGAGAGAGAGCAGCCTAAACCTGTCAGTGGGTGCACATGGCTCCTAAATAGCATAAAAGTAAGAGAAATAGTGGATTTCCATTATTTCAACAGCCTTTTAATAACTTTAACCCACTGAAAAAGAAAAGGCGTATAACAGTGCCATAATAAATAAAAATATAGTTTAAAAACATTAATATTTTGTTTGTCGCATGTAGTTGACCATGTATGTGCTCTGAGTGTTTCAATTACCACCGCAAATATATTTCAAACCTGTGGGAAGCACTGAAATGCAATATTAATTGTTTGTTCATGTAAGTAAATACATTAACTAACATTAAGTAATGAACTGTTATTTTTTAAGTGTTCCCAATTTTTATCTTATAGTTATTTAATCATATTTTTCTAGCAACAGAAATCATTTAAGGTTCCTATCCTACAGAACAGGTCCTATACTTTATTTTACTGAACAAACAAAAAATCCTTATGTGATTTTTTCTCTTCTTATTTTCATTATGATATGCCATTCTCTGCATTCAGCGTTTACATTTCTCTGCTCTCTGTATATCGCACATGCTGAAATTACAATCAGATGCAGAGAGAGAGAGAGAGAGAGAGAGAGAGAGAGCGTGCATCAGTAAATAAGTCACGTCAACTAGATAAAAATCAGAAAAAAACATCTACAGAGCCTGGCGGATGTATACATTTTGCTTTTAGATGTGGTGCTGCGCTTCTCAGTGTGTGACCTGCATCATATCACATTATTGCAACGTGCATTCAAGTCTTTTTAAACTATAGTCTATGCGAGCAGTGTTTAAGCACTAAAGCTCTAACAGATGCGTATACTGTGGTATAGTATAGGATGCAACAGATATTATTTTAGGCTACTTCATACATCAGACTTTTAATGGGCCATCTGATTTATGAAGAATACAGAACATAAAGCAGCTCAGATTTACTTATACAGAAATCTGGTGAACGAAAACAAAGGAATTATACTTCCATAATAGACTATAAGACTAGCACAGACTACTAGAATGCATAAAAATATAATATATTGCTCTAAATCTCCCAATAATAGATGGTCTTTAGATTAGGCTTTAGACAGATGGCATTACAATGCTTAGCTTTATAATGAAAGCTCTGTCATTTTATACTGGGAAAACAATTCAGTATGCCTACAAACTGATTGATTGAAAAAAAGAAATCATATTTGATAAATACACTTTAGCATAATTTGACTAACTTAATGATATTGTTGATGAGATTTTAACAAAGTTGTGTTTATTTGGATTATATACAGTATGGTTGGGTTGATAGACGATGCCATCGTCCATCGCCAAAGGCCGACACACATCCCGATCCTCATAAAACAATACACACTTAGGCCCCGTTTACACTAATACGTCTTAGTTTTAATATGGCATTTTAGAATGAAAATGATCCACATCCACACTGGTGTTTCACCAAGCAATTATGAAAAGATCTCCGTCCACACTATACCGCTAAAAATGAACATCACGTGACCACACACACACTGTCATGCACTCCAGCATATGAGCTCGTCTGAGCTCCAGGCAGTCAGCGGGTGCTTTGAGCACAAAACCCCAGAGAGCAGTTCATGTTGGACAGTTTATTAAGGATGTACCACTGGATCGCGTCTCACTATAGTTGTTGAACGTGATATTTAATTAATCTTGTCTCTATCTAACGACTCTTCGGCCTTTTTTTAGGTGAGGTGTCACAGCGTCAGTACACTGCTTCAATCTTTCGCTTTCACGCTTATACTTAGTTATTTTAGTGAAAACCTCAGATACTGTTAATTGGTTCCTGTTGGTTGTGCACCTTTTTTCCCCAACCAAGCTTGTCAGCGCATTATAACGACACAGATCACTCTGCCTGTTCATGCCAGAGTGCTACGTAAAGTGACTGACAGGTGGTTATTTGTGTGTAGCTTATCTTTATTTATTTAATAATTAGTTAAGGGTATACAAAGACCATGCGGGTCAGGTAGTTAAAACAGTTGGCTACAAATAATGAATTTGTTCTGATTTATTTAATTAATTATTCATAAATTATTAATTCACCGCCACCTATGACGACTATGTCATCGTCCGTCACAATGTTTCACATTAGACATCGTTCGATGCCAAATTGGTCGACATCGCTCAACCCTAACATACAGTTGAAGAATTATTAAAATTACTGGCTGCCCTGTTTATTTTTTCCCTATTCCTGTTTTACAGAAAGAAGATTTTTTTCAACACATTTCTAAACATCATAGTTTTAATAACTCATTTCTGATATCTGACTTCTTTTATCCTTGCTATGATGACAGTACGTAACATTTTAGATATTTTTCAAGACACTAGTATTCAGCTAGGTTAATTAGGCAAGTTAGACTAATTAGGCAAGTCATTGTATATTGATGCATTTATTTTAGCCGAAATAAAACAAATAAGGCTTTCTCCTGAAGAAAAAATATTATAGAAAATACTGTTAAAAAATTGCTTGCTCTGTTTTTAGGACATTTCTGTTTTGGGATCATTTAGGAAACATTTAAAAAAAGAAACAAAACTAAAAATTCACAGGAGGGCTTATAGTTCTGACTTTAACTGTACATATAGTTTTAATGCACCACTTTATGTACCTAATAAAGTGGCCGCGGTGAGGGTGTGTGTATGTATATATGTAAAAAGACTGCCCCCAAGTGGAACTGTTTTCATCAAAACATAAAGAGAAATGGGTTTTAGATAACATACTTCTCAAGCTCTACACTCAAAACAATCAATTAAACAGAATCAACGTTAGCAGCTGGGATGCTATTTACATATCAAAAAATGAGCGATGATTAGAGCGCTTCGCACATGTGTGAACAGAGATTTTAAACAGCATCGACTGCCATCTGTCACAAGTCTAAGAAGAAATATATTTCAAAACAACAAAACAGCAGATGCACAATGGCATGAATTAAAAATAGGTATTGTAAAAGAACTTTTTTCATTAGTTCACTTGTCTAATAATCTCCAATAACAAACCATTTCTTCTAAAAGTCACACATATTTTGATCACAGTGTCATTTTCCTTCCTTCTTTAAACATTTATGGAATAAAATATTGGTAGTAGAAGTAGTAGTTTGAAATTCAAACAGTAAAAGTATAGAACTTAGCATATAAGATTTGGGGGAGAGCTGAGATGAAAGTATCATTTTTCATAAGATAATGTTTTAGACAGACATTTATTTTTGCTGTGGTTACAGTGCTGGGTGAATCAGGGTGATTTGGCCTAAAATCAAAATCAAAACATTTAAACTTGATTATGATTAATGTACGATTATTTGTATTCATTTGTTTTATTTGTTTGCCCTCATAGTTCACTGACAAATTTTTGTACAGTAAATATACTCACATATTACAAGTGAGAGATTGTTGAATGAAGGGTGCGTTACTTGATTTTAAAATAATTGAAGGAAACACACACTATCTACTATCTATGATTATTTATTGAACAACAACGTATTATATTGTGTTATACATTCTTGGCATGGGCCGGTATGATTCTGACAGTTTGATAACCTTGGATAAAAATATCACGGTTTCGTGGTATGATTGTGATTACTTCTCTAAAATATTTTCTTTTTAAATGTCTGGGTAAAAAAACTAAAACTTTTTCCCCCTTTGAACTCAATTTTTTTTTTTTTGAAAGGTTTATAATATTTTGGACCAGTAAACATCACAGGCTAAATAATTCAAGAGAATCCTCGACTTTTGCTGTCTTCATTAGTTCAAAAACACTGATTTCTTTACTATTTAAAATAGCATCTTTGGATATTTTTTCTTCTGAAGATGCTGTTTTCCTAAAAAACAGAAAAACAAAACGTAAATAAAAAAATCGTACTCATCCCTTAGGAACGATATTACAGAAAAATTTGCTAGTTTTAAAACCTTGACTTTTCCAAACCGTGGTGAAAACGGTTATCGTCCCATGCCTAATACATTCACATAAAAAAGGGAAAATAAATAATTTGCACTTTTGGAAACACAATGTTTTTTTTGTTTTTTTGTCAATGTATTTCATTTTAAAAGTAGAAAATAAGCAAAGTACATAAAATAACTCTTATATTTCCTGTGAAAAATATTTTAAACAGTGCATTTCTTGAATCATCTGTAAACAAATATTTTAATTCATTCATTCATTTTCTTTTTTGGCTTATTCCTTTTATTAATCTGGGGTCACCACCGAATATTTTAATGTACATAATAGATTAGATTCAACTTTATTGTCATTACACATGTCCAAGTACAAGGCAACGAAATGCAGATTAGGTCTAAAATGTGCAGCCCTGCAAATAGCAGAGCACCCAAAAATAAACAAAACTCGCATTAGTTCCTCTCCACGGAAATCTTTAGTAAAAGGCGAAAGATTTATGCGTGATTGAAAAGAAACCCGAAAAGAAACCCAATAATTGTATTCTAATGCAAATGGAAATCATGCCGTCTTAAGGCATCTCTAGTGCAGCATCCAAAGACGTGGCATATAATTTGGGTAAGCTAAATTGTCCGTAATGTATGTGTGTGAATGAGTGTGTATGGGTGTTTCCCAGTGATTGGCTGCAGCTGAAAGGGCATCCGTTGTGACCCCAGATTAATAAAGGGACTAAGCCGAAAATAAAATGAATGAATGAACGCCATAGTGTTAAAAATAGAATAATTAATATTCAAATAATTTTTAAATAATACTATATAACACATAGAAAGTCTTTTTACATGGGTCAAACAATTAACTTTATTTTAAAACCAAATAAATTTACACTAATAATGTTAATTAAAAACATCAATGCTATTTTAATCATGATGATATATATTATATATTGATTTAACAATATTTAATACATACAATATCGTTTTATAAAAGCGTTTTAAAAAATCTAAATCATCATAATCAATTATTTTGTATTACAGAGAGAAATGTAAATGTTTTAAAGCCAAGCAGAGAAATAAGTATGAAGTTCAGAAAGGGTCATTGTTTTATTTTTTTTATTCTCTTCCATATCAGTAGATTCTTCACAGTTGCACGAAGCCTAAAATCAGACTTAAATGTTGGTGCTTCTCTTGACAGCTTTTATACTATCCAATTGTGTGCCAATGCATTTTCAGAAATCTAATTCCGGAGCCTGTCAGACTGACAACACAGATAACAAATCACATTATGTTTCTAGACAGGTCGTAATACTACTACTGAGTCTCAAATGAATGGATTCCTCCCCAAAACACAACCTACAGTCAAAAAAACCTCTCCGGGGGCTGCTGATTTTCAGTGGCTTTCCATGTCAGTGCTTTTGAAAAGTATCTGCCAAGAGTGCATTGACACAAGCATTTAGAGGACGTGTGGTCTGCTTCAGAAAGGCCCCATTTTTTGCTTGAGCGATTACAGTACATGTCTGCACAGCAGGTGAGAGAACTCTAAAGTGGCATCTTCCTCAATATCTATTCACCTGTGAACAGCTCCTAATCTATTTACTACTTGAAATGAAAAGACATCACTTCAAATGCTCTCTGTAAATATAGTTCTTCCGCTCAGATTTAATTCTCGGGTGCATCGATCACTCCCTGTAATGGCTGCAATGTTTTCATCTTGTTGATACGTAGAATTGAAGCTTTCAGAAAACAGCATAAAATAAGCAGATATGACAAGAGTGCACCAGAGAAGCAGATGTAAAAGAAAATTTAATGACGAATTCCAACAAATACAAAACATAATGATAATAATAATAATAATAATAATAATAATAATAAAAACTGGAAAATGTAAAAACCCTCATTAAAATACGTTTGGGCCCTATAATACACCCAGCGCAATAAGGCACAAGACAAGTATGGCGCGATTTGTTGCTATTTTCAGACCAGCACAACTGTCATTTTCATGTTTTGCACCAAATCCTTTTGCACCACTTTGTGAACTCGTAGGTGTGCTGGTCTATAAAGTGCATTGTTAGTGCGTTGATAATTTGAGGAACCTGAAATAGACTGCGGCATTGACCAACTAAAAGCTTGTCTAAAGTCCAGCAAAGATCGCATTAGTTATGTGCCTATGTGGTCCAAAACGCGTTCACATTGCTTAATACACACAGGATGTACAGCAATACACAAATATCTTTACATATGAAAAATATGAAATTATTATATAGTAAATAGTAAAATATTAAACATTTTTTTCTACATAAATATATAATCCATTGCCTTCATGCCTTCATGTTGGGGGGCTTTTTTCAGTTTATTCATGACAATTTGCTTTTATATAATGTTATTGTTATAATCTGTATTATTTATTATATGCATATTTACATTTGTCTCAATATAAACAAGTTTAGATTTGTCCATCTGTCGGCTTGCATTAGAATAGTGTTTGGCTATAACTAGGCCCATATGGAATCTGCGCGTGCAGAATTCCACAGATTTTTAGCCTATCATTTATTCTGTTTATTTACTTGGGTAAATGTGTGTACATTTATATTTATTCAGTTTTTTAATTAATTTCAGTAATACTACCGACTAATATGAAAATAATCATATGATTTAATTACAATACAGTTTGTAAAATAATATTTTCTGTTTTTAGTAGATATTTTAAACGAGAGACTTGCTTTGTTTACCAAATAAAGTGGATCTAATTGGATACATATTGTAAACATTAAATAAAAGTTAAAAATGTATTACTTTTTATTTAATATATTAAGGTTTTAGTTATGATACTCACAAAATCATTCCGCATAAATTCGCAGATTTTTACCCAAATTTTGCGCAGAAATAGCAAAAAAATTCGTCTGGTCCTCACTCAGTTTTTTGACCACACTTTGTTATTATTATATGTATTATTTGTTTGCTAGAAATTAGAACTGAATTTAGAAAAAGTTTTGAAACAAATCTTTGTGCTTAACAGATTATATTAAATATGTATGCTGATGGATGTCTTCAATGGAGTGAGTTTTCACTGTTTCTTTAGTCCACGAAAATAATAGAGTAAAAGAAAAAAAGAAAGTAGAGGCCGAATGAAGGAGGCTCATTAACAGAGCGTATATTTCTGTCCTCAAAATAGCAAAAGTGGATTCGGACAAGCCCTTAATGCTTTTGTGCTATGCGCATTAGACTAATTGAACTAATAAACTAGAACTAGAACTAGAAAATTGAACTAATAAACTGACAACAAAAAATACGTGTATATAAATAACAAACACATATATAATGATGTTTAAATACAAGTTGGGTTTCAAGCTTATAATTAAAAAAAATATATATATAGACAAACAAATAAATAAATAAATAAATAAATATATATATATGTGTGTGTGTGTGTGTGTGTGTGTGTGTGTGTGTGTTTGTGTGTGTGTGTGTGTGTGTGTGTGGGTAATATATTTTGGCGCATTTAAACAAATCAAATTTATTAAACAGATATATTTATTAAAATAATATTTTAGTCACAGAACATCTTTAGAAATAGAAAGAAAATACATTTAGATCCATGCAAAATATTGCAAATATATATGTATAAACCACAAAATGTAAACAAAATTGCGTCCATTTTTTGCTTTTTCTTGATTTGATTCTTCTTGTTTTTAAAATTTGTATGTAATATTTTTACCTAACATATAAATTTGGGTGTACTAATTTTGGACTGTTATCATAAGTTATTTTATTAGATTAGCTCCAGATTTTGCTTTAGTAGTACAGTACAGTATATGCACAAATATAACATTAAAAGAGAGATTTGTATGAGGTGTACTCATATATGCCGAGTACTGTGTATATACAGTTTGTAATCTGATTTAGAGACCATTTTGAGGGATGTAAACAAAAACAATGGTCCCAACGTGTTTCCTGTTTTACTTTTTTTATTTCTAAATTAAATTTTATTTCTAATTAATAAATAACGTTATGATAGCTGTTTTAACATGAAGATATGATTGAATTGCCTCTTGTTACCGTTATGAAATAGTTTGATAACAACCAGGAAATGTTCATGGGCCAATGACATGACCACATTGAAATGGTCTGTATTTAAATTTTTTATTACCATCATTAATCCAGTGTTTAATATGTATATATACATATTTTATTTATATTATTAAATATATTGTATAATTGCATTCATTTCTGATCATAAAAGATTTCAAGGCCATGTTTTTCCCTTTTTAGAAGATTGTTGTTGTACTCCAACTGCTTTTTCAAGCAAGCTTAATCGTTCCATTTGAGTTCATACATGTGTTTTTAATTCATGTGACTGGCAGGGGTCAGTTCCTCTGGTCATGGAGGTTTCATAACAAGCGCTTCACAGTGAAATGGGGCATGTCATGTGTCCTGGGCTGTAATCACGGATTCAGCCATGTGTATATGAACAGGCGTGTGTATGCTAGGTTTTGTACCTGAATCAATGCGTGCTTGTCTTCGGGCAGCGCACTCCTCGATGCGCAGTTTGGGAATTCCTTCAGCTACAGCACGAGCCATACCTCCCATGTCCTCAATCTCGGTGATAAACTAAAGAAGAAACCAGAAGTCATGGAAACATACCATGAATATCACATGTACTGCTAGTCAAATGCAGTAACGCACCATATCACAGTGCTTCAATGCAGGTCTGAAAGGGCCTTTTTAAGCAACTCTAAATCCAATAAAAACAATTTTTGATTAGAGGTAGATAATAATAATAATAATAATAATAATAATAATATTAATATTAATATTAATATTAATATTAATATTAATATTAATA
>CAIGQQ010026964.1:1171456-1182543 GCA_903798035.1 Danio albolineatus | reverse complement strand
TAATATTAATATTAATATTAATATTAATATTAATATTAATATTAATATTAATATTAATATTAATAATAATAATAATAGTTGTTGTTGTTGTTGTTATTATTATTATTATTATTATTATGATGATGATGATGATGATTATTATTATTATTATTATTATTACTACTGATAATTCAATCCAATTTAATACATTGATAATAATGAATAAAATGTCATACAGCTTTAATAATACAGATTAATACAAAAAAACAACAGTGTCAATATTTCAAAATAAATTATTTAACAAATAAAATTTCAGAAGATTTAGCCATGAATTAATTAATTAATTAAAGGAATGATAGTGTCAGGGTTCTGCCACTCCAGTCTTGTTAACTTTTGTTTTGGTGGCAGAGTCCGGACACTAGCTCCGTCTAGTTCTGTGTGTTGTCATTGTGTCTATGAATGAGTGCCAATTGTGGGCACGCTTGGACCGTGCGTGTTCCCGCTTGACACGGGCGCTTGTTCGCGCCTGGGCGTGTTCGCGATTGTGCGCTCTCGTCCTGGTGTTTGTGCTCGTATGTGTGCAACGTGTTGTTTCATTCCCAGCGTCTAAGTCTAGTTGGTTTCGGGTGGCGCTGGGATGAAACATACGTGCGTGTGTGAGCACACGGTAAGATGTTTTCATTTTATCTTGTGCTTGTGTCTTGCATTTGTCTAAGCACGTGGCCCTGTGTTTACATAGTGGCAGCGTGTTTCCGTTGTCTGTTTTGAACGCGCGGTTAATGAGTTCTCTCATTGGCTGCGTGTTCTTGTCCTGTTTTATGTGAGCGCATGGCTTGTGGTGTTTTCTTGTGTCATGTTTTCTCCCGTCTATTGTCTAGCCCCACCCTCCTTGTTAACCCACTATTAGTCTATCATGTTCACCTGTTTGTTTGTTAATTATTTCAGCTTTATATTTTCCTCATGTCTGCTGTCCTGTGCCAGTTCGTCGTCGTTTCATCGTCGTTACTAGTCCTGTCTTGTTCCAGTCCTGATCCAAGCCCTGATCCCTGAAAGCCTGTCAAGTTTGTTTGTTTATTTGTTTTATTAATGTTTTTCCCCTCGGGGTGGTTAATTTTGCTGCTTGTTTTATTTTAGTATTATTAATTCCCATTTTGTTCTGCACTTGAGTCCTCGCTCCTTTCCCTACCACAAACCTTGACAAATTAATATGTATTTGGGTCATTTTAATAAAATTATTTTACTTTTGTTTTAAATATAATAATAATAAACGTGTAAATCATTAAGTTTTTTTTAGACACGTCAAGTTTTTAATCGCACATTTAGATTTATTACATAAACTCAAGTGTATTTTTCATTAAGCAAACATATAAAGGGGAAAACATGGTTGGCAAATATTGTAATTAAACATTTCTCACCACTAGCTGGGTAGTATGCAAGTACTGGATGAGAAATGAGTGATGGAGATGCTAAAATTCTCATAAAAATCACTTAATTCGCAAAAAGTCTTTAACATTCACTTGAGGTGGTTTTGAATTTGTGCGACGAAGGGTTACTGTGAATAAAATTTGAAATGGAAATGTATTTGCCAAATAAATGCTAACGTAGTGAACATTACATCCATGTGACCAAACTGCTGTCTCCATTAAGCTTGCCTTGGTTACTGTTGGTTACCAATACTACGGTCAGCCACTCTAACAACCTTATTGAAATGCACCTATTTGCATTTGGGATTAAATACATTTCTCACCACTAGCTGGGTAGTAAGTAATTATCAGATAAGAAACGAGTGATGGAGATGCAAAATTCCTCATAAAAAATACCTTAATTTACAAAAAGTTAACATTCACTTGATGTGGTTTTGGATTTGCAAAAAAGAATTAATGCACATAAATGGGAGATGGAAATACGTTTGCCAAATAAACTCTGATGTTGCAAACACATGACCAATCAGCTGCCTCCACTATGCTTGCCTTGTTTACTGTTGGTTACTAGGTTAACAATACTACCCTCAGCCACTCTAACAACTTGATAGAAATGCTATCAAAGTTTTTTTTCAGAAACTTTGAAAAGATTCGCTTCATGTTAGGATGGAAACTCGGCTACTGATTATGATGCACATGAAGCAATGCACAAATAAGTTGCAGATGAGTAAGTTAGAAATGGTTTACAATGCAGTTTACTAATAAGCGGTTCTCTATAATACGAACCTTGAGGGCCGAATTGTAGACGTCATTGGTGAGGGCCTCCATCATGTAGGATCCACCCCAGGGATCAGCCACCTTTGGGATGCCCGACTCCTCCTGGATGATGATCTGTGTATTGCGTGCAATGCGAGCACTCTTGACCGTGGGCAAACCAAGAGCTTCGTCAAAAGAGTTGGTGTGCAGAGACTGAGTGCCTCCAAACACTGCAGCCATGGCCTCGATTACGGTACGGATCACATTGTTGTAAGGGTCCTGAAGAGCAGATTAAATCAGAATTTAATTTTGTTGAAAGTTATTCTTAAAGTCTGGGTGAAATCATATTTTACAATGGTTACATTGTTAGCACATTGTTTTTTTAGGTGAACAATTCATTGATGCAAGTTATTCCTGAAAAAAAAGAAGTTGTTTTGGTCATTTTCTTTCAAAGTTTGAACATTTGCGTTCAAGTTTGGAGGCGGACCTTCGCTGATGATGTCAGTATGACAGCTTCAGCCACAATATTCTTAACCACATCCCTCTTAGATTGCTAATAGGCATGGGCCGGTATAAGATTCTGACGGTATGATAACCTTGGATAAAAATATCACGGTATTGTGATTTTTAAATGTCTGGGTAAAAAACTACAACTTTTTTCCCCTTTGAACACAATGTATTTTATTTTTTGAAAGATTTATAATATTTTGGAGCAGTAAACGTCAGGCTAAATAAGTACAATAAATCATTGATTTCTACTGTCTTCATTAGTTTAATAAAATAAAATGATTAAAAAAAAGAATAAAATAATACCTTAGGAACGGTATTACAGAAAACCTTGACTTTTCCAAACCGCGGTATACCTTGAAAACGGTTATCGTCCCATGCATAATTGCTAAGAGGTAATAATGCGCAAAAAGCCCCACCTCCTACTTAATATCCCATTTCACTGGAAGTACATCAACATACTAAAATAAAAGAGCAACTGGTTCATGTGGAATTTAAGTGCCTTAAAATGTGCCGCTTTGTTTTATGCGTGATATAATTTCAACAGAAACATGTAGACAGGGCTGCTGTTGGTGAACAAGTCAATCCAACGACAAAAGATTTCAACAATCTTTTAAGATTTCCCAAATTTGTCTAAAGCCCTGTTCACACTTTGAGATTTCAGCCAAGATTTGGTTAGAACTTGGGAAATCCTAAAAGATTTCTGAAATCTTAGGCTAAAATCTGTGATCTTTGATTGTTGGTTTGACATGTTTACAGACAGCCTATTAATAACCGTTGCGATCAGATTTTTCCTCCGACGAAGACACTTTCCTTCAGTGTGATAACAGCTGCGATAAGAGTTAATCCAAGAACCAATAGGAGCGCCGAATCTGATGACGCAGGTTATGGTTATATTACTGAGACACACTGTGTTCAAAATTGCAGCTACAGAGTGTTTACATTTGCTGTGAGGAATCATTTCAGAACACGAGGCAGTGAAAGTGTCAGTAGTGGATGACGTCAAACTCCAGGGGAGTTTTCTTTCCGTTTTCTTCCGTGTTTGGCATGTATTCATTGTTGCGCAGAGTGAGTTGCCCTTTAGACAACCCAACTGTGGCTGAAATCACACAGTTTGAGAAGGGCTTAACATATTAGATTTCAGGGGATTTTTAAAATACAGCATATTTTAGACTAATGACATTTGAAGGTGGGCGTGGCTACTAAAGGCTCGTACACACCGGGACATTTTTCGTTTGCGTTTATCGTCAGCATTTTACGAGACGTTTTTCCGCATTCAAACCCAATCGATTTTCACTGGCGGCAAGCAGAAGAGTATGCAAAGTCCCTCCTTGCCGTTAGATGGTGCTAAATGAAAACAGAAAGACCTGGTGCACAGGGTGGTGCTACACAACTTTAAGCTTCCGACACCCGCTTGAAAACATAGTAGAAGAAGAAAGTTGACACGCTTGTTGTTAAAGAGCTTAGAATCACCAATCAATAGTGATTCTATGGTCTTTGTTGAAGTCACTGGCGATTCAAACAATGACGATGTCTCGTTTATCTTACAGCACTTTTTGTTCGGATACCAGTGCAATAAGCAGCTCCACGTTCATATCGCCTCTGGGCATCTTCTTCAATGTGCGCTCACATTGACAGTTTTGCACTTGAGCGCCTCCAGGGGGTGTTTACTGTAACTTCAGCAGCTCCATGCACGTGAACAAACGTGCCAATCTGATTGGTGGAGAAGGTTTTGACGTCGCACTTCAAAACAAAAAATGAGCATGAGGCGTTTCTTTAAAAATGGCGCTTTTGCGCCTGCCGTTTTGTGCGTTGATGTGCACGATCACATTGGCGCCCTTTATTTAGTCATGAAGCGTTAAACGTCGACCGAAAACGCGAGCAAAAAGACGTCTAGGTGTGCACGGGTCTTAAGTATTAGCGTTATCAAAAGTATCTCGTTTAAGTACTATTCGGTGTTGAAGTTTGAGCATAACATTGTTGTGCACATTTCTAAAGTCTGCATGAACCAGAAGCTGCGACCCTTTTTTTTCATATTGTGAAGAAACAGAATATTAAATGAGAAAAACAGCAGGCATGGCTTTTTTTTTTATTGCGAGCTGATTGGATGTAGTAAAGTAGGCATTTCATTCAGAAAGATTTAATATGATTCGTTTTGATTTCATTTGTAGTTTAAAAACCATTGATTGGACACTGTGCTCACATGCTTAACAGAATGGACTGTGATCGGTCATAGGTTCACCAGTCTTCATCGATATTCACAGACACAGAGACATAATATGTTTCAAAGCCATGTAGATCAGTCGGTTCATCAGCTCACAGACAGACCAGCTAATCAACACCACTTTAAAACACTCCAGTGTCCCTGTATGTCCCTGTGTTTGCACTCAGTGAAGAGTGGTAAACTAATGACCTTCACGGCCAATTACAATCATTTCTGTTAAGCGCATGAACACTATGGCCAATTAGCTTAACAGTGCATAAATTTAAGCGAGAAATGGACGTTTTTTTAATATTTTTGTACCAAACTCGATACTTTTGACAACACTACCAAGTATCACATTGTAGAAATGAAAGACAAGCAACTGACAAAATAATTAACCCATATATCATTTATAAGACATGTTTTTTTCTGTTTACAGCTTGTTTAATGAGCCGTTCGCCAGCTGGCTGTGGATCTGCGGTCAGGGTACCTGCTCAGTGAGGGACCATCCAGATGTCTGACAGTGAGTTCTCAGCAGGAGGGATTTGGAGTTCTTGGGCTGAAACTTCTCTTTGATGAGTGTCGCCCACAGACGTCGTGCTGCTCTCAGCTTGGCTATTTCCATATAAAAGTTCATCCCGATTCCCCAGAAGAAAGACAATCTAAAAAAAGATCACACAAAACAGTGTTCGCTTCACATACTGTATATGATGAAACCTTTAGGAAACATTTCAGCAGTGCTACTCTACATTATTACTGGAAATGTGAGCATCTGTCTGAAGACAACCCTTTTGGGGGATAGACAAAGTTTTTTTTTTAAATAATTGAATTGAAATATAATTCAGGTAACACTTTATTTTAATGGTCCATTTGAGTATTAGTAGACTGTCTACTTAATATCTGTTGATACTGACATTCAACAAACATTTAACTGACTATAAGATGCTTTGCAAGTACATGTCAACTTACACTAACCCTAACCCTATGTTACGATTGAAGTTTATTTGTTTATTTTGTTGCGCACTATATGTGTCTTTTTTGTTTGTCCCGCCTCCTTGTGGTGTTTTCTCTACTTTCATAGGCTCCCACTGCAATGAGGTCTATGCCCTGATTGGCTGCTGGTCGCAGAGGCCTATAAATAAGACCTTCCGGCCTGGGTCGGGGAGCTCATTCGTGGTGCGACGGTTGCTGGGAGTGGAGCTCCTGGATTTCCCTCTTTTCCCCTTTGGCCGACGACCAACAATGTGTTTCATCTTGTGCTATTGTTTATAGGTTTGCTTGACTATTTTGAGAGTTTGAGCTTGTAGGGGTGGCCTGCTGATTTATTTGATTACTTTTGACTTTGTTCATGTTAGGGAGACAGGTAAGCTTTCTGTATTTTCTTTAAATATTCATAGGTAATTTAGTTAATTTTACTTTGTAGATTGTTTTATTTGTTATTTTGGCCTGAGGCCACCCTGAAGATATGCTCATTAAATACTACTTTGCTATAATAAATAAATTCAATAACTCTCAATCGAGTGTCTGAGTTTGGTTGTCGACCAAAGGGGTCTCTTTGAATTAAGTTTGGTTTTTTTGGGAAATCCACCACCCACAACACTTGTTTTTCGTTTATTACACCCATTATGTTTTTTCCCCTAGACTTTGGGGCGTAATACCCTAACCCCAACCTAACAGTATACATATAATCTAATGACAGTTAATTGCAATGTTACTTAAATTCAACAAACGGACCACCAAAACAAAGTGTGACCATAATTCATATTTGTATAGCTATTTAAGGAGCATTAAATACTTTTATTAATTAATAGATGAAAGTATTAACAAATATTAAAGAATTAATAATATATTTAAAAAACATAAATTCTGAGGGTACCAATAGCCTAGTGCAGAGGTCACCAAACTTGTTCCTGGAGGTCCGGTGTCCTGCAGATTTTAGCTCCAACTCTAATCAAACACACCTGAAAAAGCTAATCAAGCTCTCACTAGGTATACTTGAAACATCCAGGCAGGTGTTTTGAGACAAGTTAAAGCTAAACCCTGCAGGGACACCAGACCTCCAGGACAGAGATTGGTGATCCCTGGCCTAGTGGTTAAGTGCGGTGACATGTAGCACCATGGTGCTCATGGCGACCCGAGTTCGATTCCCGGCTCGTAGTCTTTTGCCGACCCTTCCCCCTCTCTCTGCTCCCAAGTATTTCCTGTCAATTCTCTGCACTATTCTATCCATTAAAGGTTAAAAAACCCTAAAAATAATTATTTTAAAAAACAGAAATTCTGCAAGAAATAATTTAACTGAAGAGGATTAGACGAATTTAGATTAAAATAGAAGGTCAGTATTTAGTTTTTTTATTTATTATTATTTTTTGTATTTATTCATTCATTCATTTTCTTTTCAGCTTAGTCACTTTATTGGTTAGGGTTTGCTTATCCAACATGTTTTACACAGTGGATGCCCTTCCAGCTGCAACCTATCACTGGGAAACACCATACACTCTCATTCACACATACACTACGGCCAATTTAGCTTACCCAATCCACCTATACCACATGTCTTTGGACTGTGGAGGAAACCCACACAAACATGGGGAGAACATGCAAACTCCACACAGGAATGCTAACTGACTCAGCTGAGGCTCGAACCAGCAACCTTCTTGCTGTAAGGCAGGTGCGCTACCCAATGCACCATCGTGATGTCCTTTTTGTATTTATTTTTATTTTTTTATCATTGCATTAATCTATTATCACTATACTTCTATATGTATTGTTTGTATATTGCATGATTTGTCAATTGTGTGAATGTTGGTTGGACCAAATTTGTAAGTCGTTGTGTTGGAATGTCTAAAAAACAACAAAGAAAGTTAAAAAAAAAAAAAAGTTAAAGAAAGTAAAAAAAAGAATGAATAATATAGCTATAACAGTACATTACATTAAACAACATAACACAATTATTTTATATTTACTGTGTAATGCATTGTTTAAAATGTAATGTACTATTTTTTTATGTAGAAACATACTGAATTTCTAAGCTAACCTGGGAGCGAATTCATCGATGGTGAGTCCAGCCTTTAGTCCAGTCCTACAGTACTCCAGTCCATTGGCAATAGTGTAAGCCAACTCCAGGATGGCATCAGCGCCAGCTTCCTGTATGTGGTATCCACTGATGGAAATAGAATTAAACTTGGGCATATTCTGAAAGAAGAAAATTCAATGTGTTTAGTACGTTTATCTAGTGTTGCTAAAAATACGGATATGCTTTTGTTATATACACAATTCACATATATATGGTAGCTGGATAAGTAGTTAATAATATGTGACTAACAAAACATAATTAGATTTTTAACACTATTTTTATTTTTCTGTTTTAAACCTTTTCTTTTTAATGGGTTAAAAGTTTTTTTTAAAGTCTTTTTTTTTTACTTTTAACCTACTAAAAATAAATAAACAGTGTTAAAAATCAAATTATGTTTTGTTTGTCACATATAGTTAACTATTTACATGCTGTGGGTTAAAGGAGTGTTTCAATCCAGCCACCACCGCAAGTATATTTCAAACCGGTGGGAAGCGCACATAGATATATATATTATGGCTGTGCAATATGGACAAAATAATCATATTGCGATTTTTGGAACGAATATTGCGATTGCGATTTTATTTGCGATTTTGGCAACTGGTTTTGCTTTTTCAAACAAGCTTCATACACGCATTCTAAATGTATTCAGTGCACAGGAAGTGCACAACAAAACATTTCACATCGAAATAACAAAGTATTAAGTTTAATAAATAAAACTGTAGTAAAATTGTCTTTAAAACAGACAACATAAAATAAATTAAGATGAACTAACCACAATTCCAGTCATAACAATAAATAAAAACTAACGTAAATCAAAAGCACCTATTCGTTTCTCCCGCTCAACTTCGACATGCACGGAGTGAGCTCTGATTGGTTAACATCTTTTTCCCGATCAGCTTAGCTGTAATTGCTAATATTAACATATTAAAATCATGCGCACAAGAACGTGAACAAAAATCTAAATAAATTAACAGATAAAATTGCAGCCTTTGCAATTTAGAAATTGCATGTGCTTTAATCGCAATTTTTTTTGCGATTGCGATTAATTGCACAGCCCAAATATATATATTATATAACTTTTTTTTTTGCTTTTTGACATTTTGTACAGTATTGCCAAAGCATTTTAGATGCATAAGATATGTAACATATTGACATAATCAAATTAATAAAATATACAGCAAACGAGAAATAAATGACAGAAATTATAATAACTACAACAATAAAGCGTGTAGATTATTTAAATAAGGCAAATGAGTTGATTAACCATTTCTAATAGTGTACAAATATTCTGCAACCAATTTAGACAATTTCGTCCTCTCCAAAGTATTTAATAAAGTTTTCTTTACTTTTATTAAAGTAAAGCTTTTTTAGTAAAAAGCCGTTTAGATTAAATAATTAATTAATGTCTCTCTCGCTCAGCTTAGAAAACGAAAGCAAAACAAATCACAGGTGTTTTAGTAGATTTAAGAACCCCAGCGGGACGTAAAAGGTGAGGGTCTCTGTGGGTTTGCAGAGCACGTGAATGTATACTTGGGTGGCCGTTAATAGACCTGGGCGGCTTTATATATATTTATATATATTGCATAAAAACAAAATATCGCAATGTCCGATTTTTCCAATATCATGCAGCCCTTCTCTTGGGTCAGATTATGAACAGGGCTTCACTACAAGACAATGAGTTACAAAAAGAGAGATTGATATAATTGACATCACCTTTGAAGTGTAGGCGAAGATATCTGCGATGGCGTGCATTGAGGGCTCTGGAGGGAAGATGTACGTGTTTCGCACCATAAACTCTTTAAGGATGTCGTTCTGGATGGTACCCGTCAGCTTCTCCTTCGGCACACCTTGCTCTTCTCCAGTCACGATGAACATGGCTAGAATGGGAATGACGGCTCCGTTCATTGTCATCGATACGGACATCTTCTCTAGTGGGATGCCGTCGAACAGGAGTTTGGTGTCCTCTACGGTGTCGATGGCTACACCTGCCATTCCCACATCGCCATGAACTCGGGGATTGTCAGAGTCGTAACCTCTGTGCGTCGCAAGGTCAAAGGCCACAGACAGACCCTGCTGGCCCGCTGCAAGAAGGGACAGCAGACTTTTATCATGTACAGTTGAAGTCAGAATCATGATGACAGTACATAATATTTTACAAGATATTTTTGATGATACTAGTATTCAGCTTAAAGTGACATTTAAATTCACTGTATAATGATGGTTTGTTTTGTAGACAATCAGAAAAGATATAGCTTAAGGGGGCTAATAATATTGACCTTAAAATGGTTTTAAAAACCCTGCTTTTATTCTAGCCGAAAGAAAACAAATAAGACTTTCTCCAGAAGAACAAATATAATAGGAAATACTGTGAAAAATTCTTTGCTCTGTTAAACGTCATTTGGGAAATATTTGACATTTTGACTTTTTAACTCCTGAAGAGTTAATAATGAAATAACGTCATTAATGATTCTCCTGTGATGATAACAGGTCGCTTTACATGTAGATAAGAGTTATTTTTGTGTCATTATTGTCATTTCTGTTTTCACTGACATCTTTAAATTTAATATTTAAGTAGATCTTATTTTTATGTTTGAATTTTTATGTTGATTTCTGTTGTTCCATGTTTTTCTATCAATTTTTTGTATTTTAATATTTACATAGTTTTTGATAAATGTTTTATAAAACGTACACATTTTTATTTTTCTATTGTTTTAGTTTGACTAATTTTAATACAAATAAAACTTGTAACAGTTTTATAGACAACTGGCTAAAATAAAATGCAAGATTTTGATTCATTTTGTTTGATTTTGCTTAATATCAAAATATTTTTGTTACTTTAAATTATTTTAGAGTTTTCTTTTGGTTTCTATAATAACCCTCATGCATAAAAATAAAAAGAAAATATTTAATATACATTATTTTATAATTAAAATATAATAGTAACATTTGTTGTGTTCTTTTTTTCATTAATTTACTTGTTTATTTTTTCTGTATTTTTTTCCTCATCATTTGTGTAAAAAGTATTATAGATTGTATAATGTTTTCTGTTCTGTTTTGTACTTATAAAAATTTTTTATAAATAAAATATATTTAAAAAGAAAGAAATAATAGCAGCATTTTATAGTAAAAAATATAGTCTAGCATTAAA
>CAIGQQ010026964.1:1158945-1171056 GCA_903798035.1 Danio albolineatus | reverse complement strand
GCGGTACAGGTGAATTGGGTAAGCTAAATTGTCCATAGTGTATGTGTATGAATGTGTTTCCCAGAGATGGGTTGTGGCTGGAAGGGCATCTGCTGCGTAAAACAAATGCCGGATAAGTTGGCGGTTCATTCCGCTGTGGCGACCCCGGATCAATAAAGGGACTAAGCCGAAAAGAAAATGAATGAATGAATATATATATATATATATAAAATGCTTATATTAAATATTTCTGTATTCATTCATTCATTATTTTCACAGCTCAGTCCCTTTGTTAATCAGGGGTCACCACAGCGGAATGAACTGCTAAAATATCTCTGTATAAAACTAATTACTTTTAATGATCAATTATTGCAATAAGTAAATGTTTATTTGTAAATAAATGCAAATATAAGCATAATGGTCGTGTTCATTACATATATATATGTGAGTGTTGCAAAATGTGTGATCATTGCATCCGCTCCAGTCACAGCACAAAATATTCAAAGAGTTCAAATATCTTTATTGAGCAAATTGATCAAATGTCAATTGAAGCCAAAGCACTCAATAATACATAATCAGTTTGTTCCATGTCTCATTTTATAGTTTTGAATGAGACTTACAGCAAATGTTTGTAAGGGATATATTTATATATATATAAAATATATAGCAAATACAGTAACATTTTATCATATGCACTCAGCAGGATATACGTCTATCAAAAGTGGCAATGCAGACAGTGCTTGTTAATGCCCCTCAAAAAAAAAATAAAAAAAAATAAGAATTAAAACCCATTAAATCCTCTGGTAAAATACTAACCCTACTAAATTCAGTAAGGCAGTGGATTCAGTCTGATCCTGATTTTAAAGATTCTATTGTATTCCCATAACTTCAGGAAAATGCAGATTGAAAATCAAAGAAAAGTGAAAACACTTAGCATGTAGCAGATAAAAACCGTGACGCCAAAATAGTGTTAAAGTCATGCGTAGAAAAGAATTAACTGCTGTCTACACAAAACAAAAGATGTCGAAGGAGAAGTTTTTGTTGATGGGGCGGGACTAGTGTTTCTCCTCCTCCATTTGAAGACTTCAGCCCTGTAAAAGCTAGTGGTTCACTCCAGTTTCAGCAGCTCTACGTCAAATATAAGCGTGGCATTGGGAGGAATGACACCAGGGTGCCCCGTGGCCCCGTACGCCATGTCTGGGGTGCAGGTGATCTTCGCGCGCTGACCCAAACTCATCTGAAATTAGACAGAAATTGGATACAGCTTATATTGGAGATCAACATAAGCTAAAGAACAGTGCTTCTCAAGCTTTTTTCACCAAGTACCACCTCAGAAAAAAAATGGTATCTCCAAGTACCACCATAATAACCGGTATTGAAGTACAGTAGCATAGTAGGACTAAATAAGCAGCTACAGCACTGCACAGTTCAAAAACGAGTTTAATTAAGAATATTTATTATTGTCAGCCACTTAAATAAAAGGTTTAGCCTATTAAAATCAATTTACTGATCACATCGGTGTTATTGTACGCGTCAAAGGGTTAAAAGTGTTCATTTTTTTACTTTAATTATTCAGAGATTCCTCCGCGTACCACTAAAAGGAAGCTTGTGTACCACTAGTGGTACGCGGACCACAGTTTGAGAACCACTGCTATAGAACATATCCTAGCAGGTACACAACATCATGTACATGTTTAGCTCTATTTTGGTTGCGATGTCTGGTGACCAAAATGTAACGTTAATTTGCTGTTTAATACCAATGTCAGCTGACATCTCATACTGACGTCATATAACGTTGATATTTGGTTGGTTTTATGTCAGGGGTGCTCAACCCTGCTCCTGGAGATTGACCTTTCTGCTGAGTTCAGCTTCTACTCTGATCAAACACACCTGAACCAATTAATTAGGACCTGAACAGCACTAGATAATTACAGGCAGGTGTGTTTGATATGGGTTGCAAGTGAAATCTGCAGGACGGTCGATGTCCAGGAGCAGGGTTGATCACCCCTGTTTAAGGTTGTGGCATTAACTAACTAAAATCCAACATCATTTCAATGTCATGATATGACATTTATACAACATCAAAGTCTAACAGCAACATCAAAGTCTAACATCTTTAGTTGGTTTTATGTTGTGTAATTACCTAACTAAAATTCAATGTCACTTTAATGTCATAATGTGACGACCATACAATGTCAAATGCTAACATCATTAGCCGTTGATCTTTGGTTGATTTTATGTTGTGTTGTGAACTAACTAAAGTTCATCTTGATGTCAAAGGCTGACGTCAACCTGACATATACAACTAAAACTCAAAGTTAGTCTGACGTTGGAGCTCAACATCTATTGTACGTCCGTTTGACGTCCGGTGCCTGCTGGGATGTATCAGACTCAATTACTTGTGCGACTCCTTCCTCCCAGCCCTTGATGACTTCCTGTCGGCCGATCTTGAACTTGAATGGCTTGTTTCTGTCTCGTGACGAGTCAAACTTCTTTCCATTCTGCAGCATCCCTGCAATTAAAGTACAAATGTAATCAAAACTAGCCATATTGATTTTGTTAGCTCACACTGCTAGTTTTTTGGGGAACAATTAATCTGGGCATGCCATTAAGAAAATAAAAAATTGTTTGCCCTTGTACTCTTGAGGTGAAATCTGAAAATGCACTTCCTGTTTGCGTTCAGTTCAATTCTCAGATTATGTTTGTCTGATGTATTGGGTGTGGCTAACGTACTTAACCACGCCCCCTCTAACTTTCAACGACAAACATAAATGGTGAGGAGGTGCCTGTTAGGTTGTAATCCGCTTGATAAGTTGTGACGTATCAGTGACGTATGGAATACTGTTTCTGGGTCCAAGCCTCTACTCATTTGAATTGTAAAAATATTCGTTTATGACCAATTTTTAGTCCTATCACACATTAAAGTGAATTTTATTTAAAAGCATGGTGTGCACAGCAGTCTCTGGGCTTGCTGCATCACAAATACCAAAATTTTAACAATTAATTAATCACTTTCTGGCCAGAGGATATTAGGCATGAATATATATATATATTGCGATTGTGATTTTCGAAAGTATTACATTGCTTTGTAAACGTTTATTATTACCATTTGATGCGTCTCTCCAGACAGTGTGATGGACCTGAAAGCCTCTTCGCGTGACGTCACAATTAACAAGCGGATAACTCTCCAAACCTTTTTCCCAAACATTCTGAATGAACTTTACTACATCCAATCAGCTCACAGTTGAAAAAATGAACCACGCCCACTGTTGTGTCACAATATACATAAAATAAAAAATAAAAAAAACAATCGCACCTTTTGGTTCATGTGGACTTTAAATTACAAAAAAGTGTATATATATCACAACAATAACTTAAAATGTGAAAATTAGTGCCTCTGAAAAAGTAGTCTATGGAGTCTACGGTGTTTATTTATGTATCCTAAAACAGGGTATGTTACAATACTCTTTTTCTTCATACTGATTCCGATACCTGAGGTCAGGGTATCGGCCGATACCGAATACTGGACCGATGCGTGAGTGTGTATTTGTAGAAACAGTTGTATATATTACTTGCCCTGTAGAAATGGACATAATTAATTTATGGTGTGCTTCAGGATTATGCATTAAAAAAACATGAACAATACATTCAGTGAACAGTGTTTTTATTATCAGGCATTCAACAGTAATATTATTTACTGTATTTTACTGAATCAAGTTCAGCCACAAAACAAACAAAGTGAACTGAAGAAAAATCTATTTAAGTTTTACAGTATAACAGTTTAAAAAGCAGTGCGTTAAATAAATAAATATAAAAAATGAATATGAACAATATAGAAAAATAACCTCTTTGAAATGTAGAATTCAAAAACATTTTTCTAAATAATGTTATTATACCCGTTTCTTCTTCTTCTATAATTATATAACATATCACTATATTGCCCCTCTCAGTTTATTTAATGTTACTCCAGTTGTACTGCAGATTTTACTGCGGTTAAACTTTATAGATTTATAGTTGAACTGTGTTTATACCTCATTAAATTGCAATTTTGGAGTGAATTTTGCCACAGATATCCTTGTAAATAGACTACTGCTATTGTATTGTTCAGTTCACCGTAGTTATTTTTTATTATAATTTTTTTGCAAACACTTAAAATTCTAATTAGAAAATTACTTAAAGCCAAAAAAATCCCTAAAAAAAGTACAAAATATTTTTAAAAGATGTTGAAGAACACAAGTGCAGTACTTACCACACCATTGGCATATGGGTTACAGCAGAACAAGTGCAGTAAAAACGGAGTTTACTTGTTTTTACTCCAGTTTACTGCAACTTATACTGCTGTTGAACTTTATTGTACTGTATTTGAACAATGTTTATACTTCGTTATAGTGCATTTTGCAATTGTACTTAATTTTACTGCAGCTATACTTCTATATACTGCTGTTGTACTGCAGTTTTACTTCAGTTTACTGCAGTTATTTGTTGTTAGGGGTTTTAAAGTTGTTGCTATGGTCTTGGAGTTGTTACCTCATCATTATACATTTTAAAAATAGACAATGACTCAATTTTTTGAGTTGTCTAAACAAATGATTGTTCAAAATCCTTAACCTCACCCTAAAACGAAGAATAAAACATGTCTAATGCTAATGCTAACACATCTGGTAACATCTAAAAAGACAGCTGCTGACAAGAAACAGGCTCAGTTGAAGCTTCCAGACTCACATGAGACATTATATGCAGTTCCCATAATCCTAAACCTAACCCCAAAATGAAGAATAAAACATATGCAGTCCCCATAATCCTAAACCTAACCCCCAAATGAAGAATAAAATATGTCCTTGCTAATGCTATGCTAATGCTAACACATCTGGTAAGATCTAAACAGACAAGTCTCTGACAAGAAGCAGGCACAAATTGAAGCTTCCAGACTCACAGGAGACATTAATTGCAGTCCCGATCTGAACGCTTGACAGATACCATCAGCGCAACGTCCTCAAGCTGTGCTCAAATGGGTATTCAATAGCAGACTCAGACTGTGCAGCATGCAGCGACTGCAAAAACTGGTGAATCCTGAACAACAATCATCATCACCATCTTCTGTGCAGTGGCCACACAAACTGATCAAATGTTCCCAGCAGTTTGTAATGGCGTCATACACCCAATAATGAGAATAACAGACAGACAATCCGTTTAAATATTTGAGTAAAGAACATTGCGAGTAAAATATCAATACAAGTACATTCTTAGGAGGTTGTTAAAGGATTCATGAAATTAAAATTAAGATGTTAGTATCAGCATCTTAAGGATATACAGTATATATAATGTAGTGTGCTCCAAAATGGTGACAAAATTCAGTGTATTACAGTATGTGATGTTTGCATGGTTGGTACACAGCAAAAAAATCAGTGTTCATTTAACTCAATTTGAGTTTAACTTAACACTCCTTGGGTGTACATATGACTTCCTCCATATTGGAGTTAAAATAACACTTTAATAAATAACAAGTGTGAAATCTGTACATTACTCACAAGAGTTCATGTTAACACAGTAAGAGTTTATTCTTAGATCAAACTGGAGTGTTATTATACCCTTCAAAGTGTTCATATATATAAAATTTGTGTATTTGTGCATATATTGCTTCTGAAGAGAATTAATTTATTATATCTTATAATTTATTATATCAAAAAGACTCGTAAAACACACTGGTTTGATCACTGTTTGTCCGAAAGAACTGGTTTAAGACTTCCCTTCACTAGTGGCAAATACACTGCATATTGGGTGAAAAGTTTAACACACAAAAAAACTATTAAATATACGCTCCTTCACACTTGTGGATTGAAATGTACTCTGGGTTTTAACACTGAACAACACCAAAATAATCACACTGTATATTTAACACAGGAATGTTTGCTGTGTAGGATGTTCTTAAAAAATGGTGTCGCTATGGTGTTCTGGCAGATGTTGACATGATATTAAGAGTAGGTTTTAGTGTTAGAGTGTTACGGATGTTCTTAGAGAGATTAGGGTGATTTTAGGGGAATGAAAGTGTTTTTGAGGTATTGTTAGGGTTTTCTGGGTGTTGTGGTTGGGGTGTTGCTATGATGTTGTAAATGATTTTTTGTTTTTGCAAATTACACAGTATATAACTGTAATATGAACTGTAGGACAGTTAAGCTGTATGTTACTGTGTTTTAAAGTCACCATTAGGAAAATTACTGTATATTTTACAGTACAAATATGCATTAAATTATGTAAACACATGTACTGTACAGCAAACCGTTGCCAGAAAGTTACTGTCGATTCTACAAGAAATTATGTTTATAGAGTTTTGCTAGAGAGTTCCTTCCTTTATGTTTTATGACCTAAGAATGATCATTCCCAGTATTTTTTAGCTTGTCTCTAGCAGTGGCGAATTTAGGCATGGGCAATATGGGCAATCGTCTTACTGGGGAGTGGCACGGAGAGATAAAAAAAAAAAAACAGCCCCAGTAAAAGCTTTGAGATATGATTTACTTTATGCAAGTGTATTAATTTAGAGTGGTAATACCAGAATAAAGACCTAAGGGGCCCTTCACATTTGGCGTCTTTTGCACAAACAAGTTTGCTATTCTCTATGTGCAAAGGAAACAACACTGAAAACAAACTGACGCATGCGTGCAGAAAACCATTGGCCGAGAATTAATGTTATTAAGTCTTACCTCCCTCACTCATCATCTCACCTCCCTCGCGCCTCATCTGCTGCTCTGCTCCCGGCGTGAATACCGATTGTTTACGTGCACACCTATAAAACACAAGCCGCTTATGCGCTGTGAAACCGGAGTAGCTTTTATGCAGAGGTGCTGGCACACAGCAAGCTTTGCAAGTCGACAAAACTAAAGTTATAATATGATGATGATCATATTTTGACTAAGCTTGGCTATGAAGCGGAAAGGAGAGATGATGAGTGAGGAAAATAAGACTTAAAAACATTCATTCTTGGCCATGGGTAGGCCCACACGGAATCTGCACGCGCAGAATTCCACAGAATTCCGCAGATTTTTAGCCCATCATTGATTCTGTTTATTGACTTGAGTAAATGTGTGAAAATGTATATTTATTTAGTTTTCAATTTAATTTCAGTAATAATACTGACTAATATGAAAATATTCATATGATTTATTTATAATACAGTTTGTAAAGTACTATTTTCTGTCTTTTAGTAGAGATTCTATATGAGAGACTTGCTTTGTTTACCAAATAAAGTGGATCTAATTAGATTCGCATTGTAAACATTAAATAAAAGTTAAAAAGGTATTACTTTTTATTTCATATATTAAGTTTTTAGTTATGATACTCCCAAAATCATTCCGCATAAATCCACAGATTTTTAACAAAATACTCCACAGAAATAGTGAAAAAGTCTGGTCTAAGACAACAGATAATTAACTTAATAAAATATAATAATTAATAAAATAAAATAATAAACTTATTTTTGTATTCTACAGAGTTGTCTTTCAAGAGTTCGCCCTTGCTGATGATTGATTATAAAGCATGTTTGGCATGCTGTCCCGGGAGAGAGCCCTGAGCTCGTGGGATCCTCGAGCCCGGGGCTCCCACCCGTTGCAGGGCGAGAGGGGTCTGAGTTCAAGTAGGTCTCGAGAACTCCCCCCACTTGGCAAATGTAGATTATGAATGGCTCTGGAGAGTGTATGCTGAATTCTACACTTATCTATGATGCCGATTTAGTTTGTCAGTTTACTTATGTTACATGTTTTTGGTCTGTCGGAGGAAACCAGAGTGCCCGGGGAAAACCCACGCAAACACGGGGAGAACATGCAAACTCCACACAGAAATGCTAACCATTGGCCGTCCGTGCTGCCCTGATAAATAAAGAGGAGTAGTAGGGGTGGAAGGGGGGATTCTTCAAGACAAAGATGGCTAAGGTAAGATACTCTGGTTATTTATAGTGATTTAGCAATCGTCTGATTGGTGAATCATGCATTAGCTATTGAGCACTGGCTGCTATCAATCATAAGCACATGATCCACTCGAAATTAGTTTATAAATAAACTTCACTTAATATTCATGCAAAAGATTTCTTGAGACATTTACCATATCACTCCAGTTGTGTCTTTACATTGTTTTCCAGTTACATTTGAGATTGATTTCTGTTTTTATTTAGTATAAGTTGTACAACAATAATAATAATAATGATAATAATAATAATAATAATTGTATTTATTTATAATAAAGTAAATTTATAAAAGTATATATATATAAGAAAATAAACAGATTTATATTTATTTATTCTAAATAATTAAAATATATGTTTTTGGGTAATGAGGCGTGCCCATTATGTCTAGCAAAGCCCCATGTGGGTTACTTTAATGGGCTATATGATGATATAATTGATGCCTTTGCATATTGGATATGGGGTGGTTCGCCCAGGGTGTCATTTAAACTAGAACCGCCACTGGTCTCTAGATGGTTGTGGTTTTTAGGGTCTTCTGTGTAGTTGTTAGAGCTCTCTAGATCTCCTGAATAAAACAGCAGGCAGTGTTAAAAGGTTATTTTGTTAACTCCTCGGGTTTGCTTTAAAGTCAGGTGTCACACACAGCTGACCCTGTTGGAGAGATCGCTTCTGTTCTTATCTAAATCTCCTGTGGAATCTGAGCTTTTTGTGATCTAAATGAACAAAAAGAATGAAATATGAAACACTGGCCTAATTCGCCAGATTATTCGGCTGGTTTAAGTAGGTCACCTTTTGCCTCCGTCTATATTACAAGAGGGGGAAAAAGGGAGAGGAAGATACACAGCAAGAATATCATTACAGTGTAAGCACGCTCATAAAACCATGCATTCAATTCAAATAGGGTATAAGATTTAAAATAAAAGGTGTTAGTAAGATTCAGCGCCTAGTTTTGTCAACAAATAGGGATCTAGCGTTTTATTCAGTTGAAGTCAGAATTATTAGCACTCCTGAATTATAAGCCCCCTGTATATTTGATTCCCCCATTTCTGTTTAATAAAGAGAACACATTTCTAAACATAATAGTTTTAATAATTTATTTCTAATACCTGATTTCTTTTATCATTGCCGTGACGACAGTCCATAATATTTGACTAGATATTTTTCAAGCAGTGTTGCCTACTATTTTCAATGGAAAGTAGTTAAAGCCTGTCCGAAAAGTAGCTAAATGTTGCCAGATGACGTCACGTGCTAATTTGCATATCGGTGACATCATCACGTAGAGTCATGTCTCTACTCTCTGAGGCGCTGTGTATTACATTATATTAAAACATTACATCCAGATGCACAATAAATAGGTTCTTAATAACATATTACTTTCCTGATGACATCATTGCGTAATCGCAACTCAAAACTACATCTTTATGTAGTATACAAAATAATGTTTTCTCAAATTGACTGGCCATCTCAGCAAAAACTTTATTCGAAATATGTCCATTTAGATTTGTATAAAAAATATAGTTGACTATTTGTAGAATACAAACACTTTTTGATAAGAATTTTTTATTTTTAAATATTACACTGATAATGAACAGTTACATTCTTTTAAACAATCACAGCTTGTACCTTTTATTTTACTTGTGAAATCCACACATTTGTAAAATGGGAATTTATTCCTATCGAAATTACCAACAATTATACATGTTAACAAATATCAGTAAATTAACAGTTATGAAAAACAATCTGAGCTAAAAACAATCTGAGCTAGCAATTTACTCTACTGAGTGAAGCCTGCTCACTGCTCCTTGGAGTCACTTTTTAATTGCTAAAAGTAGCCAAATTAATGTTAAAAATGGCTAAAATTGTTGCTAGGTGCTTTTTGAAAAAAAAAAAGTTACTAGGGTAATATGAAAAGTTGCTAAATATAGCAATAAAATTGCTAAGTTGGCAACATTGTTTTCAAGACACCCTTTTATACATCTTAAAGTGACATTTAAAGGCTTAACTAGGTTAATTAGGCAAGTTAGGGTAATTAGGCAAATCATTGTATAATAAAGATTTGTTGATATTGACCTTTAAATGGTTTTTAAAAAAAACAAAAAACTGCTTTTATTCCAGCCGAGATAAAACAAGACTTTCTCCAGAACAAAAATATTATAGGAAATACTTTGAAAAATTCAACACAGGCTCATTGTGGATACGCACCCCTGTCTACATTTCTGGAGAGCACAAATTATGTAACCAGAGGTACGTCTGCATTTTCTCTTTAAAATAAATGCTATGGGGTGGTATGACACTGCCGATGGCTCCTGTTCCTTTTTGCGATACCAGCTGACCCCTTACCTAAATATGAATGGCTTTTCCAGTGTTGCCAGTTTGACAAATAGCTCGCCGTGTGCGACGGTGGCCTTGGAATGTGGAGCGTAGTTGACCGTGAGTCTGGCGAAGAAAGGCTCCAAAAATGAGGTAAAACAAAAGCAAAAAAATGTAAATGAATAAATAAACAACAGGCTAAAAACGACGTAATGAAATCACACGGCTGTGATGGCTTTTCTTTTTTTTATGTCACGTTTGAAAACACTATCGGTTGGGTATAGGGAAGTAAATGGGTGAATTAGCCAGTCAATCAGTCAACAGCAAGCTGGCCTGGTCGGCTGAAGTGTATATTGTATATTCTGGTGGATTTACGTGAGAAGAGGACATGCGAGAGAAATTTGAGAGTGTCAAAAGCAAACACAGCGGCGGATTTGCAACAAAAAAAAACACCTCTGTGAACAGATGTACCTCCGGTTACATATTTCAACATCCCCAGAAATGTAGACATGGGTACGTATCCGCAATGAGCCTGGGTTCGAAAAATTTCTTCCTCTGTTAAATATAATTTGGGAAATATTTGAAAAAGAAAAACAAATTCACAGAAGGGCTAATTATTTTGACTTCAACTGTAACTAATATAGACAATTTAATAACAAAACAATGCTACCATAAAGTGCCTTCACAGCATAAAACAGCATCAAACTATATCACAATAATATTTCTTTCCACTTGAAAAGTACTTTACAAGAGCCTCATTCTACAATTTATAGATATTTTGTTACATTGAGTCCAATAATATATGAGTCAGATCACAATATCCATTAAGTGTATGAATAACCATGTAACTGTGCCTTACTGAGAGCAACTGTGTCTATGCTTTGAAGTCTGACACACCATTAGAAGCATTTATTCTGTAGAGTTTCATGCATGCCGAGGGAGATATGAAAGAGCCTCATGCTGAGGGATGGTTATCTTACAGTACAGTGCAGTATTAACTTTCACTCCCCCCTGGACTTAAATGGAGCTGGGACTTCCAGGAAGGACCCTGCGCCAAGATATCTGCAGAGTGGGCTTCTTTCCAAAACCATATATTATAATAGTAGCTTGTTGTATTACAAGGATGAACTAAAGCTTATTTATGAATGAACTAAATCGAATGAATGTATACACACACACACAGCAAGAAGGTCACTGGTTCGAGCTTCGGCTGGATCAGTTGGCATTTCTGTGTGGAGTTTGCATGTTCTCTCTATGTTCGCGTGGGTTTCCTCCGGGTGCTCTGGTTTCCCCCACAAGTCCAAAGACATGTGGTATAGGTGAATTGGCATCCGCTGCGTAAAACATATGCTGAATAAGTTGGCGGTTCATTCCGCTGTGGCGACCCGAGATTGATAAAGGGCCGAAAAGAAAATGAATGAATGAATGAATGAATGAATAAACATATTAAGTACAGTTACAGTTCCAACATTGATTTTCAAACTATATGTTTGCTACTTATTTTATTTTAGGAACTGAGGTTCTGCTGCAGCTTTCAGTATGGCAATAAATGTCACGTAAAATGGTATTCAAAACTCACATTAGTCATATTTAACACTGAATAAAGCCCATAATTAGTACCTGAGGAGATTATTGTCATAGTAGTTTATACTGCTGTTCAGCCGTGACATTGCAGAAATAGAAACCGTTTCTAAAATAGAAATTTTGTGCAGCGCTTTCACAAAAACTCATTTTAACATGGAAAAAAATAGCTTTTATAGCATGTAACTGCATCGCATGTAGTTAGGACATGGTGTAATGTGCTGCTAGGGTGTTCTGGATGTTTTAAGGGCACTGCTAGGGTCGCTGAGCCTCCAGCAAGCCAAAAATAT
>CAIGQQ010026964.1:1105807-1123945 GCA_903798035.1 Danio albolineatus | reverse complement strand
GTGATGCTCTGCTTTCTGAAAAATAAACAAATATACAGACATTTTATTTTATGCACTACATGTATACTGGTTCTACTAATATAGGGTTGGTTGAATAGGTTGAGTACTTCGACAAAAAAAATGAAATATTATTAGAATTTAAAATATGTTTAAAAATGTGATTATGCATTCAAATGGATTATTAAATGGATTATTCCGGTAATTCAACGCTCCATTTTTCAGCATCATCATCTCTCGTTTTTAGTCACACGTGATCCTTCTAATATGCTGATTTGATGATCCTGAAAATGTTTTATAGTTATGTGTAGGGCCACACGGAATCTGTGCGCGCAGATTTTTAGCCAATCGTTTATTCGGTTTATTTACTTGTGTAAATGTGTGTACATTTATATTTATTCAGTTTTCAAATGAATTTCAGTAATAATATTGACTAATATTAAAATACTCATATGATTTATTTACAATACAGTTTGTAAAGTACTACTTTCTGTCTTTTAGTAGACATTTTATATAAGAGACTTGCTTTGTTTACAAAATAAAGTGGATCTAATTGGATTTGCATTGTAAACATGAAATAAAAGTTAAAAAGGTGTTACTTATTATTATATATATTAAGGTTTTAGTTATGATACTCTTAAAATAGTTCTGCATAAATCCGCAGATTTTTAACAAAATACTCCGTAGAAATAGCAAAAATTGTCCGCAGATTCCATCTGGCCCTAGTTATTAGTAATTCCCATACTGTGCTATCAGTTAAACTATTTAGATATTATTAAAACATGACACATGCTTGATTGTCAGATATCATGCATGTCAATATTGTAATATTAAAACACAGAACAACAATAGGTATAAGCTTCTAATACTCAATATAATCTAATATTGTGATATTAAAACATTTGACCAGTTAATATAATTCTGATATTTCGACATTGTCAATGCAAGGACCTAATATTGTGATGTTATTAAGACATGAGGCTAAATTTCTAAATGATATACTACAACAGATTGTGTTAAATTGTGATATTACTGCCAAGCATGCTCGTCTAACACTGTGAGATAGGTTAAACGCATCTGGAATATTAAAACATGAGACAAAAGTGTTCAAATATGTGTTAAAAACATGCTGTTTATTGAAAACATTTCACAATAATCTAACATTGTGATGTTAGAACTGATAATATCACAATTTCAATTTTTTTTTATATATATATTTTTGTGAAAATTTCCCAAATAAATGTTCTTCAAAAAATGTATATGTAATGAAAATTAATATTTTATCAATTTCACTGTAATATGATATAATTTGGTGCATTCAAACAAAACTGATTCATTCATTCATTAATTTTTTCTTAGTCCCTTTATTAATTGGGTCGCCACAGCAGAATGAACCGCCAACTCATCCAACCCATCACCAAGAATCATCCATACACACTCATTCACACCATGGGCGTTGCTAGGCCTATATTTGTCCTCAGCCCCCCTAAAACTTTTGTGATTAGCTCATAAACTGTACACTAGATTATCGCCTCACCCCTTTAAATTTGACATGAAAACGGCGGCAGAATTCGACTCCTCTCTGTCTTTTGTTTTTCATTTGATCAGCAAACCACAGCCGTGGACAGCGAGAGATCGAGGTGTGTGTTTATTGATTGTTATAATATCTGCAGTTCTTTGATATAGATAACCTTGTTTCACCCGTATGCTAAATGTCACAGAGGAGCAGTCGGGGTTTTCTCGGCATTCACCTCATCAGCACAGCTGTTTCCTTCAGCGAAAAATGTAACTCTTAACGAACATTTCGCTGTTTTTATTTCAAAATAAACTACCAATATTAAACACAGTTTGTGTGGCATTAACTATACCATACAGTCTTGCACAGGAGGGATTAAACTCAGTGACAGAACCACTTAGAGACTGTACTCGTTTTAACTGTCACTGACAGAGATATAGAAACATCAAGAGTTGTCTAGTATTAAAAAAATACTTATTTATATTATCATTCAAATCGTGAAATATGTGAATTAGCTTGTAAGTTTAAAATATATATTTATTTGTATGTCATTTAATTAGAAAAGTGGCAGTTTATTTAATACATGCAAACAAAAAATGCACTTGAATATAGAAAGTGGTTTTTACTACAGTGAACAGGTGGGTTGAACATTTTGTTTTTACCTTATAAGGAACTGAGCCCCCCTAAAATGTAAATCCTAAAATTGGCCCTGATTCACACACATACACTACAGCCAATTTAGTTCACCCAATTCACCTATAGCGCATGTCTTCGGATTGTGGGGGAAACCGAAGCACCCGGAGGAAACCCACGTCAACACGGGGAGAACATGCAAACTCCACATAGAAATGCCAACTGACCCAACCAAGGCTCCAACCAGCGACCTTCTTGCTGTGAGGCGACAGTGCTAACCACTGAGCCACCGCGCTGTCCCAAAACTGATTTATCAAAAAGATACATTTATTAAAATAATATTTTAGTCACTGAACATCTTTAGAGATAGATTTAAATAGATATATTTAGATTAATAGATTTTAAGATTTAGAAAATACATTATAGTTATGCAAATTTTTTTTTACAAAATTCATTGTATATATTTTTCATTCTCTTGATTTTTCCTCAGTATATGGGTGTTTCCTGGTACTGGGTTGCGTCTGAAAGGGCATCCGCTGTATAAAACATATGGCGGAATAGTTGGAGGTTCATTCCACTGTGGCGACGATGATGATCCTTATTTTTACATCATTCATTCATTCATTTTCTTGTCTGCTTAGTCCCTAAATTAATGAGGTCGCCATGGCAGAATGAACCGCCAACTTATCCAGCATATTTTTACACAGCGGATGCCCTTCCAGCTGCAACCCATCTCCGGGAAACATCCATACATACTCATTCACACACATACACTACGGACAATTTAGCTTAACCAATTCACCTTTACCGCACGTCTTTGGACTTGTGGGGGAAACCGGAGGAAACCCACGCCAACACGGGGAGCTCTTTTTTACATTTTTATTGAAACATATTCCCTTCCAATTTGGGCTACTAACTTTTGGACCATCATTGTGAGTACTTTTGTTAGATTAGCTCCAGATTTGGCTTCAGTACTGACTAATCTAATGTACACAAATATAATATTGTAAAGCGTCCTATAGAAACTATTCATTCAAAAGAGATTTGTGAGGGGTGTCCTCGTAAAACATAAAGGCCGGCATGTGAAATTCTCATTACCTGAGTTCCTCCAGAGCAACTTTGTTTCGTAACCGGACGTCTTCGCTTATTGGATAAACCACGAGGATCATGAGGCCGGTGGTGATGCAGGCCACCGGGGCGGCGCCGATGAGCAGCTTCAATGTGTAAACCACTGGAGGAGGCTGTCGACATGCTCCGGTGTCATAACCCGCAAACCTACAACAACAAAAACAACACTGAGAACGCCTAAAACATGAGGTCAACTACTGAGTGTGTTTACCTGCAAGTTCTAAAAGTCCACCCAAAAATGAAACTTACTTTTTACAACAAGATATTTGGAATATAGCCGAAAACCTGTAACCATTGACTTCCATATAAGCAAATATTACAGAAGTCAATAGTTACAGGGTTTTGGCTTTCTTCAAAATGTCTGCTTTAATGTTCAACAGAAGAAAGAATGTTAAAACACCTCTGAACAAGTGAAAAGTGAGTATATTAAGGCAGAATTTTAAGTTTTGGATGAATTATCCCTTTAACCTGGTATTATAACCATTATTGGTCATGTTTACATTATTTACCTTATTCCAAATCACACAATACTCTGATTAAAGTGTTTATTTGAGTTGCTTTTGTAATATTATCTACTGGTACATAGATGGATCAATGTGCATGACCAGGTGTTTCGAAACACTTTAGTCACGTTTTTACAGTCAGTGGTTTCGGATCATGCTTCGGTGCAGTGCTTCAAAACACTTGCGCTTCGGGATCTCAACACTGTGTCGAAACGTTTCACGTCAGCCATCCCTACAATACACACGCACAACGTTTTGTTTTGCCCTGCTGACATTACTGAGCGGTTCCTCCTGATTCCTGACTGACTCCCTGTTGTCAACCCGGACTGCTTATCCACTTCGTTTGCCTTGCTGTCTGCCCAGACTTTTGCTTCTCTCCTCGGACTCGAACCCTTGCTGCCAGCCCAGACCTCTGCCTGTTATACCGACCCGTGCATGTTTGCTGCCTGCCTTCTGACCCTGTATGGTTATGGTTTATGTGAGCTCACTTGAAAGTATCTTGTGCCTGTATATTATCAAACTGTGTTTAATAAACATACTGCAAATGGATCGTCAATTGTCAAGCTCCTCGTTGCATAAATTTATATTTATTTTATATTATAATATGTAAACATCGATTTAAACAGAAAAATGAGTGAATTAATAACCATTATACATTTATAATGATGATTTCAATTGGGTTTTTTGTAGCAGGCAATGTTAAAATATCAAAACGGAAATAATGAAGAGATTTAAAGCTTTCAGGATTAACACATAACAACAGATGAAAGTAATGAAAGCTTGATCTTACTGTAAACAAAGTGTGGAAACTCCAAGAGAAATGCCTGCAGCGAACTTGGTGAAGAAAGCATATAGAGAGTAGAAGATGGCCTCGTGTCCCTTTGAGTTGCGGTTCGCCAGTCTGAAGTCATCGACTACATCGGGTAACATTGACCTGAGCAACAAAAACACAACACAGCATTCAGCATCTCCTATTAAACACACACTGCTTCCATAAAACCTTTCTGTACAGTAGATGGCACATCAGAACTGCTATTTCCGATCAACTAGAGTGTGTGTACTGTTAAAAGACAAAAATAGCATGCTATGAAACCTGTTATTTGGAAATTGCTGGGTTATTAAATCTATATGGGTGAAATCAAAGCTTGAGTGGTTTAAATAAACAGGAGGTTATAATGTGTTTTTTCTGGATCTCTTCTTTCTGAAGGCTTTTAAATATGACAAAAGTGTATTTGTGAAGACATTGTGAGTGATACACCCTGTATCATTGTCAACACAAAACTGATTACATCTAATACTTACAGTTAAAGTCAGAATTATTAGCCCCCTGTATATTTTTCCCCAGTTTCTGTTTAACGGAAAGATTTATTTGGAAACACATTTCTAAACATAGTTTTAATAACTCATTTCTAATAACTGATTTCTTTTATCTTTGCCATGATGACTGTCACAATCACCAGCGATCTAATCCTTGTAGATCACCGGTAAACAGGCAGATCGCCATAGAACAACAAATCTGCCATTATATGGACTACAGATCCAGTCATGCACCGCTCACACGCACCTGTTCCAGATTCTGCCAGAGGATTGTCAAGGACTGATTACAAGGACTATTTATCCAGCGAACACACACATCAGTCCTGAGTCGTTATCTGTTTCTGTCACATTATGATGCATTTTCCTTTCCTTTCCTTGCCAGTTTTGACCCCGTTTGTTTTTTTTGTTTGTTTTTTTGTTTGTTTTACTGTTTACTCTTGTCTGCTGCCTGCCTTTCGACCATCTGCCTGTTGAAAAACCAAGACTCTGGATTGCCTGTATAAAGTGGCGCCTGTAGCCATACGGCTGTACGCATTGTGCATACCTACCATTTTTACATAATTTAAATTGATTATTAAACAGTATACACTATGATATACTGACAAAGCAAGAAAGAATGAGAATAAATAAAGGTGTGTGTTTGTGTGTCTTAAAGTGTGTATGAACTTGCGAGGTGGGAGATGGGTAAAGATATCTATTAGCTTTAGTTTTTCTGGCAGTTTTTCTGCACACTAAAAATTACAATTCAAATAGCTTTTTAAAAAAAAACAAGATTAAAAATGAGTAAACTCTCTTAAAAACAGCTCAACTTAAATGGGACATTTGCCAAAAGGCCTAAAACTAATGAGACAAATATTGCTTCCTCACACGGGGAGAAAACTGCAGTCTCATCAGGACCTCCAGGCCCAGCCCGTGTCTCGTTCATTGGACAATTCTGATCCAGCTGCACAGCCTCCTCGCATGGAACCGCTACCATTCAAGGTGTTTTAAGTGATTTTAGGAATAAGGGATGATGAGGCGGAGTGGTGCTGGATATGCGCGTATCTTTGAATAAAATCCTGCAGGCACCCCTGGCTGAACACATCTGTTTGCCCTCGTGTTGACAGTTGGTTCCCTGATCATCTCTGTGTAGTAAACCTGCATTTGGACCCGCACTCATTTGTCCAGCATCCCCATCACATTACAATGACAGTACATAGTATTTAAGTATTTAAGACGCTAGTATTCAGCTTAAATTCAATTCAATTCAATTCACCTTTATTTGTATAGCGCTTTTACAATGTAGATTGTGTCAAAGCAGCTTCACATAGGAGGTTAAAGCACAATTTAAAGGCTTAACTAGGTTAATTAGGGTAATTAGGCAAATCATTGTATAAGGATGGTTTGATCTGTAGACAATCAAAAAAATGCTTAAGGGGGCTAATAACCTTGACCTTAAAATGGTTTAAAAAACTGCCCTTATTCTGGCCGAAATAAAACAAATAAGACTTTCTACAGAAGAAAAAATATTATAATAAATACTGTGAATTATTCCTGGCTCTGTCCAACATCACTTAGGAAATATTTGAGAAAACGAGGAAAACACACACACACACACACACACACACACACACACACACACACACACACACACACACACACACACACACGAGGGCTAATAATTTTGACTATATCTGTGTATAATATTGTTATTATTACAACAAGCTACCACAATCTGTAGCTTCATCAGTAGTGGTTGTGTTGTGAGTAATGCAGTGTTATAGGCTATTCTGTTCTGCAGGATTTACTGTACCATGGTAGGAGGAGAGAAGCGGCCACACTGAGTCCAGATGATACAGCCACCACATACGCCACTATTAAATTCGGGATGAACACCAGCATCACTGTGAACGGCATGATCCACTGCACAAAACACAAACCACCATTAGAATTTTAAATACTGGGTTTTAAGTATGAAGGGTTAATTGAGTTTTTAATATGATGATGATATTGAATGTATGTTGCTTGTATTTTTGTAATATATGTGATGTGAACGTTGATGTGATTGTGTGGTGAAGTCAAAGATAAATTTACACCTGTGGACCATTAAGTAAACTAAAGTAAATTAAAGTAAGAACTTCAAACGTGTGAGTGGTCTAGAAATGCTATGTAATGATATATTACTGCTCAATAATGTCTTGCCCTACTATAAGACTCTTTCAGAATAAATAAATCAGATTTCACTATCTGCATGCCCATATTAAACACCATGATAATTATATTATATAGTAAATAATACAGTGTTTTGATATTGGCCTTTTTTAAAAACTATTATTAATGCATGAACTACATACAGATTAATGCATAAACATACATACAGAACAATGCTAGGAGTGTAAATAAAAAAGGAGATGCAGAGCATAGCAGAGTAAGTACATAGACTCAAGGTAAAACAATGTAAAAAATAAAATAATATATATTTTTATACAAATAATGGTAGACCTTGCTAACTTACAGCAACTTAAATGCGTCAACAAATAAACAGTTTTGCCGATCTTATTCAGCTTTGCGGAAGTGTTGCGCTCGGATTTAAAACTTCCGATTCAGTCGACGGAGAAATGACTACGAGTAATGAGTAACAAACGGCAAAAAACGGTTAAAAACTTGCTCTAAAAACTAAAGTGACCATAGATATACGTAAAAGTTGAATATTATAATGAGTAAATGTCCGTTTGCTATATCAAGCGGCACAACGAGCTGTTTTTAACGTCTAAAAATCAATGGACGTGAGACCGGAAGTCTCGAGACAAACAGATTCCAACGGCTGCGTCCGCTTGTCCTTCAAGAATAAGGTGGTTTAATTAATCTGTTGTGCTTATTTTATAGTTGGTGTGATAATATAACAATACAAATTAGCCTACTGTACTAAGTTTTCCATAACTATATAAATTATGCGACACAATACCGTAGTTTACTGTCGTAAAAACTAAGAGTACTACAATTTTTATTACAGTTTATCAGTTCAGTATTGCTAATACTACTTTGTGTAAACAAAACGTAGTAAATACTACACAGTATAATACACTTAACTATGTTGGGGGTTCAAAACACTGGTATTTGCTAAAGTGTGATACCGCAATAATGCCAACAGGTGTCAGTAGAGTACTGAACTTGCCACTGAAATGTGTGCTTGGCTCTAAATGAATGCTAGTTTGCTATTTGCTGAATAATGCATAGTATACAAATAATTTTATATTGCTTAGTGAAACTTAAAATAGTTATTATTAGTACATTTGGGCACTTTTTGACACTACAAAAACAGTAATCATACCATTAGCTTTCATAAGTTTTCACATATGTATACTATAAGCTGCAAATGATATTACTCCAGGTATTTTATTTCAGATTTAGACATTTTAGTACTAAAAGATAAGCTTATTTTACTTAATTGCTAAGGCAACTGTTTATCATTTGTAGTTAAGGTTTAAGGTTTTCATTTAACATCAAGTAATATTTACTGTTATGCCGCAGAAAGCTGCCGTCTTCTTCCCAAACTTCTCAAGAAACCACTGCCAGAACGGGATGCTCACTGCTGCCGACATCTGCACAGATATACAGTATAGGTATGTCACACATTCATGCTACCCACTTAAATGGAAGACACAGACACAAATGATGGAGAGATCTGTCTTAATGATAGTCAGTTAAATGAAAGCTCCATTGGCAGGTCTACTGAAGTGGATACGCAGCTAACAGGGAACGTTCCCAGAACATTCAGCTATAAAAACTTTTCCATAAAAGTTGTGCTAATGTTAGCATGCACCATAACATTTCTGGGACATTTCTGTAACACTGATAGATGTTAGTTGTTAAAAATGATTGTTCTAATAGAATGTTGATAGAAAAACCTTCTAAGAACATGAATATAATGTGTATTAAATGTTATACGTTAAATGAATATAACTTGTTTTACTTTTTTTACTTCATTTATTTGCACAAGAATACAAAAATATTAGAATAATAATAATTTAAAAAAAAAAGAAATAATGAGCCGGAAGAGGGAAAAAACCCCAAATAGCTTATTTAGATCCTAAATAATAATAATAAAAAGACAATGACAAAACTTTTACATTAAAAAAAAATGCAAAATTACAGTTACAAGTGAATAATAATACACACAAATGAAATGACAAAGTCATATACACCATAAATTATGGTGTACAACCATAAAATTAAATTAAATCATACATACACTACAATTCTTACAAAATTACAGAACAACATTAAAGTGATTGCTTATGTATCTCTTAAAACCCACTTAAGCTTGTGCTTCACCCTGCCCCATTTTCGACCATGTTGAAATGTATTATTTTGTTAAAGATATTTTATGTATGATATATTTTTGTTTGAAAATAAATTAAATTAAATCAAATCAAAAATCAAATCAAATCAAACCTGTTAAAGAGGAACAATTTTTTGTTGTATGGGATAAATCATTCCAAAATGTAATACCCCTAAACCTAATTTAGTATTGTGCTCTACTTGTATGAACTTGAGAACGAACGAGTAAAATAACATGAGACTAAAAAGTTGTGAAAATATTTTAAATAATGTTTTTATAACCAAAAAAAATTACGTTAAGGCATCATCTAAAAGCTGGACATGTTAAAGAATAGTTTTTAGAATCTAAAAGTTTTAGCTCGTATGGCATAAACGATATCTGTTTAGTGTATAAAGTGCATCTTTTCATGTGTTCATCAGGTACTCACCAGAATGGTCAAGACAATGTTCTGAAAGTGATCTCTCAGCTCCACCGCGTATGTGCAGAACAGCACGAAGTTACTCTGAATCAGCTGCAAAAAGAGGCAAGTGGAAATATAATACACTTCTAATGATGCCATTAATTATTCCAGTCCGAAAAATGGTGATTAAGGGAATAGTTCACCAGTAAAATTAAAGATAACAAGACTTTCATGTTCGATCAGGAAAATAGCCAACAGATTTGGAACGACATGAAATTTTCACTGGAGGGCTATTCATTTTGTTTATATACAGTATCTATTTATACAATAGTTCTGTCTGGTTCTCACATCTGATTTCCTGATAGCCGTGAGATATTAAAGTAATATCAGCACTCAGACAGCCTCTTCACCCTTCAACCTTGTGTATTACTCCGCCCACAAACAGCAACAAGCAGAGGACACTCTACAGCAGGGGTCACTAATCTCGGTCCAGGAGGGCCGGTGACCCTGCAGGGTTTCGCCCCAACTTGCCTCACCACACCTGCCTGGATGTTTCAAGTATACCTAGTAAGATCTTGATTAGTTTTTAAGGTGTGTTTGATTAGGGTTGGAGCTAAAATCTGCAGGACACCAGCCCTCCAGGATCAAGGTGACCCCTGTTTTACAGTTTGACAAATATTGCTGCTGTTGGACAACATAATGTACTTTTGAGGCTTTTTTAGTCAAATATGTTGTTGTTTAGATTACAACTATGCAGTTTATTTATAAGGATAGTGCCTATTTTAAATATTTATAATTTTGGAGATTCAGTGCATCGGCAGCCATCAGCCTGTCTGAGCAAACCAAAGAAAGTAACAGTTGGCGACAGAGACCGCATAATAAGTCCTTAGAGGGAGAAAAACAACATTTTCTCTGCGTAATTTTCAAACTACAGCTAAACATATCATTATAAATCAGTTAAGTGACATTCTGAGTCTCTCTCTCTTAAATTTTGTAGTGCTGTATTTATACCATAGTAATCTGGTAGTGTTTGTGTTGCTTTGGCTTTTTCGGGGTTAATTATTGTGATATCCCTATTGCAACAGAGAAATACTGGGGAATCTCTGCAGATTGATGCCATTTCATGACGTTCAGCCATATAATCTTAAAATGTGAGCGAAATCACCCGTTTTGCCATCACTTTAAACATTACAATAGAGAATTGTTCAAATACTAGCTATAGAATTGAGGTGTGTGAATTAGCAACGGTTTCTGCTGTTCTGACATCAGCTGCAGATGTGGATGAATGGCAGAAGAAAGTAGTTCCTCATGCAAAGGGGTTTTTGACACTCTCCGTGTTTGATTTTCTTTTTTTATATTCACGATTATGCTGTTGATCTGTTGTATAAACACAGTATCACACTCGTAGCAGTGCTATATGGCTGTATATCGTCACTGGTGGGACACTAAGGCATTCAGCCTGTGGCCTCGAACCAACGCATGCCTCCCATCAGTGCCGGTATACAGCCATATCGCACTGCTACTCATATGATATTGCTTATATATAGAAACTGCTTATGCTTCCAATAAATCAAATTATCCAGTTACAACTGAACGCATCATACACATTGACTGAATCTAAAATGTTTTTTTACCTGGATGGCCACAGAAATGAAAAGGAAAGACGCTGTCAGAGTGAGGTAGGACCCATGTTTCATGACTAAAATAAAGCCCTTGTGGAAAGGAATAGCCTTGTCCGTTTTAGGAGCGTAGGGATCTAACAAAGACAAGAAAAGTGGAGAAAATACAATTAGACATGCTTTCCATATGAAAAGTTTAAAAGGTGCCATTTTGTTGTAACAGGTATATATCTGTAAACGCGCACAACTGTTTTGAAAAAGTATAATGATAAAAACTGTTGGTCTCACTTTATATCAGGTGGCTTTAAGTAGTATGTACTTACACTGAAATTAATCATTTTTTACATTTGTGTAAATACATGTTCTTACATTGTACTTATGACTGATTAAATACCTGCATGTAATTACATCTGTAAATAATTTCTGGAATTACACTTAACCCACCCTTAAATATATCCATACCACCAAAGCTGTTCCTAACCCTACCTGTTTCCCACAAGAAGAGCACCAGAAGTGTTCTGCAATACATTATGACCAAAATAAGTACATTGTATTTAATTTTTGATGCAAGTACATAGTAGTCAAGGCCACTTAATATAAAATGGGACCAAAATGTTTCTTGAGCATCAATTCAGCATTTTTGACATTTAGACACTGAAGACTGGAGAAATGATGCTCAAAACGTAACTTTACATCTCGGCAATATATTATATTTATAAATATATTCAAGGAGGAAATGTTGTTTTACATTGTAATGATATTCCATGATATTTTTGATCAGGTGTTTGGTGGATCTAAGAGCACTTCTTTCACAAAAAATAAAAGGTAAATCTACACTCTATGAAATGCTGGGTTGTTAAAGCCAATGCTGAGTCGACTTTGGATAAAGTCAACCATTGGGTTAAAATGTGTCATTAAAATTATCTAAAATAATGAATTCAACTTTAGGTTTGTCCATATTTGTTCCAACATTACATTACAACAACCCAGCTATTTTTTAGAGTGTACATGTACAGTAGTGTATCTTTAGAAAATCTAAAGAGCTACAATTATCTGGACTAACATTATGGTGATTTTAATGGAGATGAACAGCTCCAATCCACTTTTCCTTCACTGTATGGAAAAGAGCTGAACATCTCTATTGTAGTACAGTAAAAATTTTGGAGTGAATTAAGCAAACTTTTCCATTTGCATTCCCACACTCACCATCTCTCTCTTTGACTCCCAAAAACATGACCACGGTACAAACCAGAAACAGGCCACCGATCACGCCAGCGGCGATCATGTACACTTCCTTCTGTAAATAGAAACAGACGTCTGTCAACACATTTTATTCAGTCTTTAAAGGGATAGTTCCCAATAATGAAAATTCAGCCTTCATTTACTGATCTTCCACTTGTTTAAAACAAAGTTTCTTTCTTTTGTTGAACACCAATGAAGACATTTTTGTTCCAACTATGGATGTCAATGGTTGCCTTTTTCCACCATTCTTCAGCATATCTGGTTAAAATTTAGTTTTAAGTAACAACTCCCACTAATTAACTACTGTATTACCTGCCTATTATGTAACGTAAATAGTATTTAAATGCATTGAAAGATGTTGTGTGCATGACACAAAGGGCAAAGAACCTTGGTTGGCTCCACAAAAGTGCAATTAAAATCCTTTAACAATAATATTCAATACCTTCAATACATTCAATAGCCGTTAATTGTCCTGCTTATTCTGTGAATATTTGCCAAGTTATATTTATAAAAAAAATTACTCTTTGCAATCAATTTTCATCCAGTTATGACATGTTAGATCTCTTAGTGCCCACTTTTGGATCTGTCACAGGCAGATAGAGAGGGAGCATTCAAGAGAGACATCATGTCTGTGCATGTAAATGACACGTGCATATGTTCTAGCTCATAGTAACGTGTTAGCTATCTTTTCACAAATATTTTTGAGCTTATTTGTGAGTTGGTTAATAAACATTAGCTGCCTGGTGAAGCACATGTCAGCATCCTCGATATTACACAGATGAATGAAGGCTTTGGCAACTGCTACTGAGTTGCAATGGTTTTTAGTAATGATTGAAGGAAGTGCATTTATTTCGAACTGTGCTCAGAACAGACTGCAATTCCAACAGACCATTGAATAATAACATATTATCTATTTATTAGTAATTATAAAGTATGATCTTATTCTACATCCTTAATCCTACCTAATACCTAAATGCAACTATTACCTTTACTACACTCTCAGAAATAAAGTCTGTCACTGGGGCTGTACCTTTTCAAAAGGTACAAGTCAGGTCCTTAAAGGTACTTATTAATATCCAAAAAGTACAAATGTGTACCTCAAAGTACCTTAAATGTACAAAAGTAAATCTTAAAAGTACAAAAGTGGACCTTAAAGGTACAAATGTGAACCTAAAAGGCACAAAAGTGAACCATAAGGTCGGAACCCTACAGGTACTAATGTCGGAGTGAGTGTAAGCAGCTCATTATTAGTTTATTCTAATTTAGTTCACACTAAATGCGGAGTCACTCTCTCTAGTTTACTCAAGCGTGTTTTTTTTGTGATTGTTTTTAAACTTGAGTTCAGTTATTTGATGCGTTTGAATGGATTCCAATAGATTTGTGCCATATGTATCATGCATTCTGCATCATTCATGTTGTGGGCTGATAATTTGCCTCTATTCGCACATTTTTATTAACATTGTATGTAATTGACTAACGTTAACACTTTTGGTGTAATACAACTGGTGTGAAGTCAATTGGTGACATTTGTTCCTCGCCACAGTCGCCACTGGCTTGCTTGGTTTGGGTCTTGTGGAGCCAATGGATTTGCTCTTCAGTGTTTAGACTTTCATCAATGAAATTTAAACCACACTGAACTGAACAAAACTGGACTTCAACTCTGAAAACTGGACTGACATAGTATCAATTACTAGAACTTCTATGTGAAGCGGCTTTGACAGTCTACATTGTAAAAGCGCTGGAAATAAAGATGAATTGAATTGACGTCAGCATTAGTTAATGGTTTGTTGATAGTGTAAATTGTACATTAAAATAAAGTGTGACTGAATATCTTGTTTTGTGTTCAACAGAAGAAAGAAATTCATAAAATTGTAGAACCCCTTTGTTGTGCATAAATTATTTTTACAATTTTTTATTTTTGTGTGAACTGTCCCTTTAATAAATATATGGCCATAGTGCTATTCCTGTCCACAGTTGCCATGTATATCCCATATCCTTACTATTTATCGGCTAAATTTGCTGCTTCAGTTTATACTGTATGGTCTTGTAAAGTTTAGTGAGCTCAAATTAAGCGCGTCCCAGAAAAGAGGAACTTTTCAATCTCTTTCCCCCAAAACCGGAACTGCTCTGCCCTAAACAACCTCAGGATTGTTTGCTATTTTTTCCACGGGCCGCGGCAAGCACTTCATTATTGTTCCAGATCAAACAGGCCATGTTAGAGGAGTCGGTTGACGCACCCAACCAGAGAGATTTAGCCAGAGACGCTCTGCTGTCCGACTCCAAATAGCTGCGGTGCTTCTTGCTTCTCCATCATGGCTTTCCACTATGGAAGCCTCAGCCACATCCACAAGCCAAGCAGATTTGACTGACATGGCGCTCTCTGGCTCTCGGCTCAAAATAGAGTTATTCAGCCTTCTAGACAAGCAGATATGTACTGATTCTAAGGACTCTGGTGATTATGAATTGTTCCTCTGAAAATCAAACTGTAGAAATCCAAATTTTCGTTTTTTGTTTTGTTTTGTTGGGTTTTTTGCATTTAATGTAATAAGTTTTTATACAGTACTGTGCAAAAGTCTTAGGCCACTAGTATTATCACCACAAAAAAGGTTTAAAGTCGGTTTTTTATATATTTTTTCTGTAGCATGTCAGTTTCAAATGTCATTTTACATTTCCAAATGTTATTTTTGTAATTAATTGTAAGTCTGACAACAGCCAGGGCTCCACACAGAGATCTTATCTGATCATCAGTCTGTCTGAAATGACTTGAGGGAACAGAACAAACTGAACAAAACTGAACAAACTTTGGCCACATTTTAAAGATGCTTCAAAACACCTACCTGCAAAGCTACAGTACAGTTCAAAGTTTTAGGCACTTGTGTAAACATGCTGTAAAATGAGGGTCCTTTCAAAAATGATGCATAAATGCTTCATTCATTCATTCTTTTATTTTATTAACAGTTTAGTCCCTTTATTAATCAGGGGTCGCCACAGTGGAATTAACGGCCAACTTATCCAGCATACGTTTTACGCAGCGGATGCCCTTCCAGCCGCAACCCATCTCTGGGAAACATCCATACACTCACATTCACACACATCCACTACGGACAATTTAGCCTACACAATTCACCTATACCACATGTCTTTCGACTTGTAGGGGAAACCGGAGCACCCGAAGGAAACCCACACGAACACAGGGAGAACATGCAAACTCCATACAGAAATGCCAACTGACCCAGCTGAGGCTCGAACCAGCGACCTTCTTGCTGTGAGGCGATCGTGCTACCCACTACGCCACTGTGGTGCCCTATCAATTAACTTATATTAACTTAATCAAATCTACCTTTGATATGCCCACACAAGTTTGCATATAAAACATTTGGTACACTTGCCCGTAGTTATTAAGGTAGCTATGCAGGTAGATTTTTTGAAGCATCTTAGAGATGTTGCCAAAGTTATTCTGGATTTAATTTATATTTAATACAATAGTAATCAAAAATAGTTTTTATATATTTACAGTAGGAAATGTATAAAATGTATTCATGCATTGTTTTACTTAATATTATAATAATTTTTGACATAAAAGTAAAATAAATCATTTTGACCCATATAATTTATTTTTAACTATTGCTAAAAATATATCCATGCAACTTAAGAATGGTTTTGTGGTCAGTGTCACATTTTATAGTGTATTTTCTTCAAGATTATTTTATGAATATGCAGTTAAAAAACATAATTTATTTTAAAAAAAAATCAAACTACTAAATAATTTGGAGCATTTTTTGCTGATTTAAGTATTAATTTCTTAAAAATATATAAAATAATGTAGAATGTAATAAAGAAATTACATATGACAACATTATGTATAAATAATATAATATAATATAATATAATATAATATAATATAATATAATATAAGGGCCTAACGGTGGCACAGTAGATAGCACAATTGCCTCACAGCAAGAAGGTCGCATGTTCAAGCCTTGGCTGGGTCAGCATTTCTGTGTGGAGTTTGCATGTTCTCCCCATGTTGGCGTGGGTTTCCTTCGGGTGCTCCGGTTCCCCCACAAGTCCAAAGACATGTGTTATAGGTGAATTGGGTAAGCTAAATTGGCCCTAGTGTATGTGTGAGAATGGGTGTGTATGGGTGTTTCCCAGTGATGTGTTGCAGCTGAAAGGGCATCCGCTGCGTAAAACACATGCTGGATAAGTTGGCGGTTCATTCCACTGTGGCAACCCCTGATTAATAAAGGGACTAAGCCGACAAGAAAATGAATGAATAATATAATATAATTAAAAATAGCTTTTAGATGATTTTGTCAATAGACAGTTAAAAAAACTGCATTCATTTAAAAAATCAAACTGAAGTTTTTCTGCAGACTTAAGTATTAATTTAATAATAATTTTAAATACAAAAAATACAATAAAGTTTGTGTATTTAAGTGTTAATTTAAAAAGTAAAATGAGACGTACAGCATGTGACAGGAAGTCTTGTGATAGAGCCAGTGATCTGATGACCTCAGTGCCGCTGCTGTTAGTCAGGTGAGCGGCTGTCAGGTTGCGATGTGGACAGTGCTTCAGAGTGTGTGCACTCGCTACTATCTGACCCTGAATGGCGGCGCCCACCAGAGTTCCCAAAACCTCCACTGTCATACCTACACAGAGAGAGAGAGAGAGTAAGAGATTTATATTTAGAAAGCCATTGAATTTTTGATGACAAGGGAAGACAATATGCACTAATTAAATAATTGTATTAAAAATATGAAAAAATCAACTCTTTTTCAACATTTTCACAAAAACTTGTTAAAAATCTTTTTAAACATCAGGTTGCTTCAAAGAACAAAATAGCATGCATTAACCTATGATATTGATAACTGATTAAAATCCTTATTAATATTAAATTAAAAGAGAGAGAGAGAAAATAATGTCACACATTCACATCTGAAATCATATCCCAAATCTACAGTTCTGAGCGTGAGCAGTTGGAAAGCATTTGTTTGTTTTTCAGATTACTGAAGCACAATAAAATGAGATGTTGATAATCTTATAGAGCAATCCAAACATGGCGTGCGTGCGTGCGTGCGTGCGTGTGTGTGTGAGCTTACGGTAAGCTGTAGCTGAGTCTCGCTCGCGCTGGTCAGTGCTCAAGAACATGGTCAGAGCAGAATAAGGCACGTGGAAACACTGCAAGATTCAGAACACAAAACAGGGATTAAGATGGAAACTAAACCACTTCATATATTTTTCATATTTGTGCATAGTTTAAATATATATTTTTGATTTGATGCAAAAATATACAATACTGATATTAAAGCAGACTCTTACTCTGAACATCTCAACAAGAGATAATTTTTATATTATTTAATAGGATCTATCTATCTATCTATCTATCTATCTATCTATCTATCTATCTGTCTGTCTGTCTGTCTGTCTGTCTGTCTGTCTGTCTGTCTGTCTGTCTGTCT
>CAIGQQ010026964.1:1095011-1105797 GCA_903798035.1 Danio albolineatus | reverse complement strand
TCTGTCTGTCTGTCTGTCTGTCTGTCTGTCTGTCTGTCTGTCTGTCTGTCTGTCTGTCTGTCTATCTATTCATCTATCTATCTAGTTGTTATAAAATTAATATACAGTTTAAAATGTTGCTGTCATATGAAAATATCATAATGTTCACTTCATTTTTATTTACTTAACAGTCAAATGAATAAATAAAAATAACATAAAAGTAATATTTTAATAACATACCGTTCCGAAATTTGAGGTTTGTAAGATTTATTCTTTTTGAAAGACACTGTTTGTGCTCAACAATACTTATTTATTTTGAAAAAATAAAAAAATAAAAAATTTAAAAGTAAAAACAGTAAGACTCTTTTATTCGTTAAAGTATATATAAAAAATTAACTCTGCACTTATCTGCAATGATTTCAGCTATAGTCAAGACTGATTTAGTTTTTATTAAAACAGTGAATTTAGATTCATTTAACCTTATCAATGACATTTCATGCTGCTTAGAGATGATGAGACAAAAAAAATGGTGAACATGGTATTATTAGTTGCTAGGTTTCATAAAGCCGTGAATTATGTTTTTTTTAAAGGCACTATATAATAAAAACCTTCTAACAGAAGTTAAATGAGATCTATGGTTCAGGTTATAAATGTTATTTTTAGTTCTAATTGTAAGTTTTATTTTGACAAAATTATGGAGCATTCTGTCCATGCTTATAAGTGATGCTCTAAAAAGCCAAGCAAAACGATGAGCGATCCAAAAATTTAGCATGCACATCTATCAGTGGTTTTCATAACCGCTCATCTTTCACATTCATACAGCCAATTACATTACATTTTATTATAAATCTCAAAAGGAAACAGCTTACAAGCTCATAAATCAAGGTAATTCGTTCCAAGAACAACTTGTACTCATAAACGTGCAGTGCAAAATCAATATTTATCAAAGCGCAGCAAACCTTCTTTGAACTTGCTTGAATATTGCATTGCAGTGCAGGCTAGCTTTTCTAATTTGCACAAAAGCCAAGTCAGCACTGCAGCAGACCAACAGCCCAGACAGCTACCAAATTACAGTATTATGGAAAAGTCTTAGGCCACCAATGTTGTGTGTACTTGTTTATGTGGTTTAAGAGGACACAAAGTTGCATAATAACATGGGTATGACCTAGTTGTGCTACATTATGTCCTCATAATTCAAACACTTATGGAGAGTAAATGTGTGTGTTTATGTGGATTTATATATATCAGTCTTATTATAAGGATACAAACTAAAAAGGGGGAAATAAAATATATAGGGGGAAACTATAAACTATTTAAAAATCAGTATTTATTGTGAACACCCTTGTCGTATTTTGCGACAAAGGTGGTATGTAATATCAGGCCTTTTTCAGCATTTGTCTTTAGATTTTGACAGTCATATCTTTCTTTTTCTGTCGAAGTGAATCTCATACTGACTCATAGTCAGGTCTGGACTCTGTGGAGGCCATTTCATGACTGTCTGTGTTTCCTCAGCTGTTTTATTCTCCATTATATGATTTCCCTGCATCATGAGTGCATTTGGGAACGTTATAATGCTAAAATATATAAACCAATATTAATGAATCCGTATCTATTCGCGTATTTGCACTGACTTTGTATGTCACGCAAATACTTAAATTTAAATTTGATGTGAACCCAGAATTAGAAACACCCTTCACCCTTCTTCCAAAATAGAAAAAAAACCTTTTTATCAAATTGACAACATGCATGCACAGAAATTCTCAGAAGACATGACAAACCTGCTTGTTTCTAGTAGATTTTTGTTTATTTTTAATTAGTTTTTAGCTAAAAAATATACATACATTTAAGCTCTATAATATTCAGGTCTGGACTCTGTGAAGGCCATTTCATGACTGTGTTCAGTCAGCTGTTTTATTCTTCAAAGTATGATTTCCTTGCATCATGAGTGTGTTTGGGATCATCATCTCTAAAATATAAAACCATCACCAAAATTGGACAATAGAAGATTGGAAAAATCATTTCCTGGTCTGATAAATCTCGATTTCTGCTGCGACATTCAGATGATAGAGTCAGAATTTGGGCCCATTAGCACCAATTGAGCCTCATGTCAACGCCACAGCCTACTTGAGTATAGATGCTGACCATGTCTATCCCTTTATGACCACAGTGTACCCATCATCTGATGGCTACTTCCAGCAGGATAACGTGCCATCTCATAAAGTACGAATCATCTCAGAATGGTTTCTGGAACATGACAATGAGTTCACTGTACTGAAACGGCCTCCACAGTAACCAGACCTCAACCTAATAGAGCACCTTTGGGACATGGTGGAAGGACAGATTCGCCGACAAATCTGCAGCAAATGCGTGATGCTCTCATGTCAATATGGAGCAAAATCTCTGAGGAATATTTCCAGTACCTTGTTGAATCTATGCCATGAACAATTACGGCAGTTCTGAAGACAAAGGGGGGGTCCAACCCAACACTAGTAAGGTGTACCTAATAAAGTGGCCAGTGAGTGTATATGGTCATTGTACCATGACTAAAACAACAAATGTAATATAATATTAGCACAGTACCGCACATCCATCTACACTGCTTTCTGTTACTTAAAAGTTCCCCACACTGCCCATTTGACTTCATTAAGGGTTGAGCATAGCTTGAGGATTTGTTTATTTAATCCTAAACCAAAGCCTAATTATGAAAAACGGACTAATTAGAATCATGTAAACTACAGGATCGCATACATACAGTACATGCTGGAAGCAGCTGGCGTTTCTCAGCTAGACAATGAAGAAGGCTAAAAGAGGAAGGCAGCATTTATCCTCTCTGGTGGTTTCGGGCAGGTCCTACCATGTATTTATCAAGTAGTTAGAATGAGTTTTCATTACAGCGTAGACTGCTGCGGTCGAGCGGCTTCCCCACTCCTTACTGCACTTACTGCTGAGCTCTACAGAGGATGCTTTGAGCCAAGCCATAGTAACAAAGGAGAGAAACACAAATAAATCATGGAAAACTCCATGCAGACTTCAAAGAGGCTGGGCTATAGATAACCACGCTAACTTTTGTTGACCGGCGTTTCTAGCCAGATAAACAGACTTTAGAAGCAGCATTGCTTGCTTTTATTCAGCTAGAGACAGTGAAGATTTTAGATTATAGAAAATAATGATAATAGATGCATAATGGTGTTTTGAGCATCACTACATTTCAAATACAATTGAGGGGGAAAATATTATATTTATTCCTTTACAAGTGATTTCTCAAGTGATATTTAATGAAGCAAGAGACATTTTAACAGTAGTTTCGATAATATTTTTCACCAGAAATCTTGTATTTCGGTCGGAATTTTGGCAGTTTTTTTTTTTTTTTTACATTTATGGTCAATATTATTAGCTCTCTTAAATGTTTTTTTCAATTGGCTACTAAACAAACCACTGTTATACGATGATTTGCATAATTACTTGCCAGGTTAGCCAAATTAACCTACTGCCTTTAAATTGAACATTAAGTTTGAAAAAAATATCTAGTAAAATATTATGTACTGTCATCATGGTAAAGATAAAAGAAATCAGTAATTAGAAATCATTTATTAAAACTGTTATGTTTAGAAATGTGTTGAAAAAAATCTTCTTTCTGTTAAATAGAACTTAGGGAAATATATATAAAATAATAAAAATTTAACAGGAGGGATAATAATTCTGAACTATATGTGTTTAAATAGTAAACAGTTATTTTAAATTGCAGTCATATTTCACAAAATGACTGTTTTTGCTAAATTTCTGATTAAATAAATGTAGCTTTGGTGAACTTACTATTTTTTTTACTCATATCGATCACAAACTTTATTTTAAATAAAATAGTTTTTTATACTTTAAATGCACTGTTGTGTTAAAAAAGTTATATATTACAATCTTGGGGCGCCACGGTGGCGCGTGAGTAGCACGTTCGCCTCACAGCAAGAAGGTCGCTGGTTCGATCCCAGGTTGGGGCAGGTCCCGATTGGGCCAGTTGGCATTTCTGTGTGGAGTTTGCATGTTCTCCCCGTGGTTGCGTGGGTTTCCTCCGGGTGCTCCGGTTTCCCCCACAGTCCAAAGACATGCGGTACAGGTGAATTGGGTTAACTAAATTGTCCATAGTGTATGTGTGTGAATGGGAATGTATGGATGTGTTTCCCAGAGATGGGTTGTGGCTGGAAGGGCATCCGCTGCGTAAAACAAATGCCGGATAAGTTGGCGGTTCATTCCGCTGTGGCGACCCCGGATTAATAAAGGGACTAAGCTGAAAAGAAAATGAATGATAAATGAATTACAATCTTAAGCCTAAATTAATCTTTAAGAAAAAAAAAGAATTATTTACATTATTTATTAGGTACATCTGTCCAAATGTTTGTTAACACAATTTTCTAATCAGCCAATCACATGGCAGCAACTCAATGCATTTAAGCATGTAGACATGGTCAAGACGATCTGCTGTAGTTTAAACCGAGCATCAGAATAAGGAAGAAAGCTGATTTAAGGTCAGAGGAAAATGTCCAGATTGGTTTGAGTTGATAGATTGGCAACAATAACTGAAATAACTACTCGCAACAACCAAGGTATGGAGAAGCATCTATGAAAGCACAACAAATCATGTCAATATGGACAAAAATCTCTGAGGAATATTTCCAGTACCTTGTTGAATCTATTCTACGAAGGATTGAGGCAGTTCTGAAGACAAAAGGGGGTCCGGTACTAGTAAAGTATACCTTATAAAGTGGCCGGTGAGTGTACTTTCATGTTACTAATGTGAAAGGATGTTACATTATTTTTACATAATTTTTACATAATCTTTACATTATTTTTTGCATGTAAACAGTGTTTATTTGTTCTTATTAGCATTTTAGTCCATCTTTGTAATTCCTTAAAACACGTCTTACTGAAATAAATATATTAAAAAGAAGAAACGTACAAAGGATTAACCATCAAGAAATCATTCCCCAAAAAAAAAACCACTAAGGTAAAACAGTAGCAGAATTAGATTTTAATGGACCTGTGGGGTATTTGTGAGCATATGATGAATGGAGCTGTAAATGTGGTTTCTGGGTAATCTACAACCCACTGCTTTTAATATGAAATTATATTACAACTTGAGGAACATCAAAGTTTGAGTGTGCTGTGGATACTCACTGTGATGAGAGTTTGGTAGAGACAGTAAAAGCCCAGATACCAGACGAACCTCCGGTTGGTAAAAGGTGGGACAAACCAAAGGTAGAAATAAGAGACCACCATGAATGGAGTGCAGCCCACCATCCTATAAAGAGAAAAGGACAGAAAGGAAAGTCACCATGCAATCAAAATTGTGTTGTTATATGGATTTTCTTTTCAATTATTTATCCATGCACATTATTTTCATAAATATTTTGTTAATGTACAGTTCAAGACAAACTAATTGTAAAATAATGTAACTATTTTTCAAACATTTCCTAAATGCTGTTAAATGGAAGAAAGATTTTTTTATATTATCACAGTAGGCACAGGACATTAATATGACATCAGATTGACATTGTGGGAACGTTACATTTTGCTTGGAAATGAAAACGGAGTTGACATCAGAATCCAACGTCAGGCCCATGTCAATGTCCAACGTACAAAAATAAACCAAAATGTAAACATAACCACTATGACGTCTAACAGATGTTGCATTTTGGTAGCCATACCTGACGAATAAATCTCAGTATTTGATGTCAATATCACATTGGTTTAAAATGTTGGTTTGATGTTGGTTTTGGTCACTTTTCAACACAACCTTAAATCAACCAAATATCAATGTCTAATGATGTTACAGCTTGACGTTGTGTGGACGTAACCACTACGACAGTATTTGACGTCAATATGACATTAGTTAAAGATGTTGGTTTGACGTTGATATTTGATCACTTTAAAGTGAGGATTGCATTTTACGCATAATTAAAAATATGAAGGTAAAAGCAATAACTTTGTGACAGTTGAAGACTCTTCAGTCTCTTGTGTCGGATTTTAATTAATTTTTATTTTGTTCACATACAGTATGTAAGTACAGATTTTGTGTGTTGTTTGTTTTGTACGGCCCTATGGTCAACATTTGTAGTCTTTAAACGTGCCATATGAACAAAACAAAACAAAAAACAAAACAAAACATGTTTTCCTCAACATTTGTAGTGTTGAGTCATTCTAGACACAGAAATCCCACCAAGAAGCAAGGCACATTGATAACACTGTCTTCAATAACTGTCTTGTGGTTTACCCAATCTCTCAATCACTCAGTTCTGTATCAGTGTGGTGAACGACGTTTGCTGTTTGTTCAATCTGAAACAACACAATTCTTGAGTTTTTTTTGGGGACAACTTCATCGTTGTAGGCTCAATTCTTTAAAATTGTAAAAACTAATAAGATAACTTAATTCCTTTAAGTTGTCCCAACACAAATTGTTTGTGTAGAACCCAGCGTTTTTTAGAGTGCGAGGGACATCATGGTGTTTGTGAGGATGCTGATCATTTCTACCGCTGGATCGCAGGCCACAGAACCACAGTGACTGTTATACTCTGACAGGAAATCTGCAGCTTTTTTTTTCCAGGATGTGGGAACGTGTTGGCCATTTATAATTCATACTGATACAAGTCTTCTATAGCCTTATGGGAGAGTCTGTCGACTGCTGACACGAGCCAGTGAAGGTGGGGAGAGTTTCAGATGATTTATCATCATACACTAACTAAATAATATTATAGAAAAATATACATTTTTAGAGCACCTATTATGCAAAAGCCACTCTTATAAGGGGTTTAAACACAGTTGTGTGGCAACAGTGTGTGAATATAGCCATCCTCTAAGGATAAAAAATTATTAATTCAATTTTTTTGTAATCACTCTTGATAAAAACAGTCTTCAGAGACACTTCGATTGACATTCTCCATTTGTACATCATCAGAAGGGAAAAGCCCCGCCCACTTGTGATAATCTCGCCCTTATTAGCATAAACAGCCCAGAGTAAGAACATAGACTGTAAAAAATATGGACGTAGTATCCGTGACGTCACCCATAGGTTTCTAAAGAACCCAAAAGAAGCCACTAGTAGGCGTGGCCAACCGTCGCCATTTTGTTCGCGCGTCATCGCACCAACCGAGGCATACCAAACAAGGGCAAAGAGGCGGAGCGCGGGCGGAGCGTGAGCGGAGCGCGGGCGGAGCGTGAGCGGAGCTGCGGGACACATGCTGGCATTAAGCTAAGAGCTTTCTTATGGGAGAAACACCTCATATTTCATTACCTGCGACTCGTTTGTGTTCTGAACACACGTGCTTGGTTGTACACTATATCAATAAAGTGTTTAGTCTGTTGAAAACACTGTTGTAATACATCAAGCCACTTAACATCGTTCTTAAGACGTTTTTCAACTGGAAGAATGTGCGGATTACATCCAAATACTTCAGATATAGTCTGTGTTAGTAAATGCAGGGCTATTTAGGAAATCCAGGCAGAACACTGTATGACAACGCTTCAAATGGCGATTTTATAGGGTACAGCTGATCAATCTGTCAGATTCTGGAGTGCATTAGAGTTCTGAAGAACATTATAAATCATAAATTATCCTAAATAAAGCAATTACATTTATAGAGATGGTATAAGTATATAATTTCACTCACCTGGGAAACGGAGGCCACGTGAATGGTTTGTGAGCACAATTAAGTGCACACAGCATGCCATATTATCTGATAATGGTAGGAAATAATTCCAAAAGGCGACTGACTGTGTAAAGCCATATAAAACAACACAAAAATACGATGAATCAGCCGGAATCAGCTAAGGTGACGTGACGGCGACCAGCGCGACTAGCTGTCACTCAAGTGGCCACGCCCTTAATTATGCAAACTTAATTTAGCTTAATATAAAGGAAACGGATGAGTTATAAAAAAATTCACCCCCCTCACAGTTGTCATGAAGGGTAATATAAGCTATATGAACCAAAATCGTTCTTTGTACCAGGCTGTAAACACCTTTTTTTCTGCTGTAAAGTTGGCCATTTCACCAGTGGGCTCATTGGAGATTTGCTCTATTATGGAGCCAGGACAGCCAGGACTAGCGGAATTTTCGATGAATTGCAAGTTTTAGTTACTTCCGTATTGGCTTCCCGAGGGAGAGCGGGAGGTTGCCGCTTGAGTAAGAAGCAGCCATCCGCCATCCGTCATTAGAGTTTTCAAATCGTACTTGTTGAAGATGTCTACGTCTTACGTTTACTCTGACAAAAAAACAAGTATTTATTTACAATATTAACACACAACAAGGAACTGGAAACATCAATCACTACAGGAACATCAAAACACTAGACTGGGAGTGTGGCAATACAATCCCGGAAAAATACTATACCTGAAAAAAGTCTTGTCGTCTATCTAAGTTTTAGGAACAACAACTAACAATTAGGACAGTAAGGTCTGACTGTGCTTAGACAAAAGTCTTGCCACGTAACAGAAATAATGTACAGTTTACAATATAGTTCATGGTGCCGTGGAAAAAGAATTAACAGTGTGTGACTCCCATGAGCTTGGAGGACTGCATCCATACATCTTTGCAATGACTCAAATAACTTACTAATAAAGTCATCTGGAATGACAAAGAAAGCGTTCTTGCAGGACTCCCAGATCAAGATTCTTTGGATTCATCTTTAATGCCTCCTCCTCCATTTTACCCCAGACATGCTTAATAATGTTCATGTCTGGTGACTGGGCTGGCCAATCCTGGAGCATCTTGACCTTCTTTGCTTTCAGGAACTTTGATGTGGAGGCTGAAGTATGAGAAGGAGTGCTATCCAGCTGAAGAATTTGCTCTCTCCTGTGGTTTGTAATGTAATGGGCAGCACAAATGTCTTGATACCTCAGGCTGTTGATGTTGCCATCCAGATCTCTCGAATGCCCACATTCTGAATGTAACCCCAAACCACGATTTTTCCTTCACCAAACTTGATTGATTTCTGTAAGAATCTTGGGTCCATGTGGGTTACAATAGGACTTCTGCAGTTTTTGTGATGATTGAGATGCAGTTCAACAGATGATTCATCAGAAAAATATACCTTTGTCACTTTTCTAAATTAAGTCAAATTATTATTTTTTGCTGTTACAACTGGGATCGATGACAAGACCTTTGCCACACCTGTGAATGTTGCTTGGTAACCATTTCACTATCGGCACTGAGCCAAAGAAACCTTTTTTATTTAAGCTTCATTCCTTAGAGAGCAATTTATTCCTTCCCTCTTTCCTCCGGGAGCTCTGGTTTCCCCTACAAATCAATTCATCTTTCAAATCAACTTTATTTCTATAGCGCTTTTACAATGTGTAGATTATCTCATAGCAGCTTCACATGGATTATGGTAAATTGAAACAGTGTCAGTCCAGTTTTTAGTGTTGAAGTTCAGTTTAGTTTAGTCCAAAGTCCAAAGACGCGGTATCGGTGAATTGGGTATGCTAAAATTGGCCCTAGTGTAAGTGTGTGAATGAGTGTGTATGTTTCCCAGTGATGGGTTGCGGCTGGAAGGGCATCCGCTACGTAAAACACATGCTGGATAAGTTAGCGGTTCATTCCGCTGTGGCGACCTCGGATTAATAAAGGGACTAAGCTGACAAGAAAACGAACGAATGAATAAATGCTGTCTTAAACATTAATGTTCACAAAACACATGCTCACGTTTACTGAGCGGTGAATAAAAAAAAATTGATTCTAATTGGTTGAGACCACCGACCTATTTTGAATGACTCTATTCCAGATCAGTGGTTAAGACACAATCAGTGCTGTTGAAAAATACTCTATAGACATACACGTGTGAGTATTTTTCTTTCAGTACTGATAGTTCTTTCTAAAACCTTGTTACTTATATTTAATAACCATTGCCTAACAATGCATCTTAGCAGTTATAAATTCACCGTAAACCATGGCTTCTTGAGGCCTTTTAATTTGAGAGATTTTATTCAGAGTATTTCCAGAATCTTCGCTTTGACTCAGGGGGAAACCTTTTGCTGAACGCATGTAGGCTTTTATCCTAAATGACGTGACCTTCTCAACTCTAGAACTATATGGCTCTGCTCCTGTAAAGAAAACTCTGAATGCTCTGCCTTTTCTGAGCAGGTGGACTCTGGACACGCTGACCTCTGTGCCACTCGGCTTTTCACTTTCACACTGGATAAACAACTGGGAGCAAACAAGCAGCACAGAGAGAGAAGGGAGGTAAAGAGAGCGGCCAATTCTGGCACAGTCCAGATGGCACCACCGCAGCGTAGAGCAAGCCCCGTGTGCCCTGATGATTGTTTACACACACAAAGGAGAGACTGCAGGACTGATGGCGTACTGTGAATGGACAGAGTGCTGTAAGGTGCTGAATGAGCTGAGATTTGACCTGATATTTCAACTCTAGTGGAAGTAACCAGGGGGAAATAATTGCATGTGTGTAAAGTCTAATAACGTTAGTAAAAATGCTTCTCTTTGCTTTATTTTTTTCATTTTATTTATACACATAATCTATAAACAAGTGTTTTTTTTATTCAATCTTAATACACTGTAAAAATAAAAAAATGCTGGGTAACACACAATTCCTTCATGTTGCGCTGATTAAGTTAACATAATTGTTTTTACAAATTTAAATGGATTGAACATAAAAAAATTAAGTTGTCACAAAAAAAACATAAGAATCGTGATGTTTCAACTCATTTTAAATAAGTAACAGCAAAAGTCATTTTTTGTGTTTACAATGTATGTCGTGCCTTTTTTTGGATATATATATATATATATACTGTAGATATATATATATATA
>CAIGQQ010026964.1:1060929-1072279 GCA_903798035.1 Danio albolineatus | reverse complement strand
ATAGATAGATAGATAGATAGATAGATAGATAGATAGATAGATAGATAAACAAACGGAGTCTGACCTGAGGGATGCGGAGAGGCGCACAGCTGCTGCAGCGGTGATGAACTGCGGGTTCATTCCATCACACACACTGTCACTGCAGCAGCAGCGCGTTCAATAGGAGAAATACAAACAAACAGCGCGCCCCCTGCAGGAGAGCAAAGCAAACACGCCTGATAAACTGAATAAATAAATTCATTCATTCATTTATTAAAAAAATATATATAAAAAGAAACAATAATGAAGCTGCGAGAACTTAAATAAAAATATTGTCATATTTTCATAATAATAATAATAATAATAATAATAATAATGCAATAAATTAAATAAAAATATTAATATTTTATTATAATATTGATAATATATAATAACAATAAAGCCACCAGAAATTAAAGAGAAATCTGATTATTATGGTAACACTTTAGATTAAGGGTCCAAAACAATGCATTAATTGAGGATTAATTAATGTTTAATTCGTTCACAATTAAACATTAGTTAAAACAAAAGCACTTGTAATTAATGGTTGACTAAATGTTTTAAGGGTCCCAAATTATGCATAAGTTACGCTCAGTTAAATTTGTAAATCATGATTAACTTGTTCTCTATTATGCATCAGTTAATAATAGTATTAATAATAATAATAATAATAATAATAATATTAATAATAATAAAGCAATAAATAAAAACAATATATAATATTATAATATATATTTTAAAGTCATTTTTAGTGAAAGCTACAGTACTGTTCAAAGTTTTAGGCACTTGTGTTGAAATGCTGTAAAATGAGGATACTTTCAAACATAAATGTATTTTATTTATCATTTAACTTGTATTAACTAAATCAAATCTAAATTTGGTATGACCACACTTTGCATTTAAACACTTGGTACACTTTTCAGGTAGCTATGCAGGTAGGTCTTTTGCTTTTGAAGCATCTTAGAGATGTTGCAGCTCTTCTGGATTTAGATTATTCTGTTTCTTCACGTCATTCCAGACAGACTGGATCATGTGCAGACAATAACCTCAGTGTAGAATTACAATTAATAACATTAATAATTTTTGGAAATGTAAACTGATATTTAAAACTGACATGCAACAGAAAAATACAGAAACAACTGACTGTTTTGGTGAAAATTCTAGTAAATAAAGACTTTTGCACAGTACTGTATATATGTTATTTATATAATATATCATTTAAAGTCCCTTAAATGACCTTTCTTCATCTTTCATTTGATTTTGGCACCACGGCACCAGTTGCTGCCATGTGAGAGAAATACACATTTATATCATGACAACTCTTGGAGAGATTAAGTTTGGTAATAAATATATAAGTACATGGCAATGCTGATGTGTTCGGTCATAGATCTGCTACGCTGCTGCAGCTGCTTTGATTATTATGGCAGAGCAAGTACTGAGACTTGATACTGCCAGTGCATGCACTGACAATATAACATACTGCAGCTGCAAACATAATACATATTTAACCTGTTAGCAGATCTAAACACAGGTGGAGCTAGGGTGGAGGAGGGTCTCTGAAAAATGTGCGACATTTCCTGTGCCATAATGATGTAGGAGCAAATTACGTGAGAACTATCAGCCTGTGCATACAGTTGATTTCCCAATTGATGTTTAACAATGGAATTTTTCACAGTATTTCCTATATGTTTTATATAAAGGAATAATATCTTCTGGAGAAATTCTTATTTGTTTTATTTCAGCTAAAATAAAAGCAGTTTTTAATCTTTAAAAATAAAAATAAAAACCTTTTAAAGGTCAAAATTATTAGTTCCCTAAACAATACTTTTTTGGATTGTCTACAGAACAAAACATCATTATACAATAGCCCCTTTCAAACATACAGACCTTTCTGGAAAATTACCGGCAATTTCCCGGAAAGGTCGATGTGTGAACAGATTTTTTTTTAAAAAATACCGGTAAACTCGTTCCGGCAATTTTCCAAAAAGAGAAGTTGTAACATTACCGGTATTTTGCAGAATGCTGCTCTGTGTGAACGCAGAAGGAAAATTGCCGAAAAGAGCATGTCCACGATTACAGCGCGCTGACGTGACATGCCTACTCCAGCCAATCAGAACATTCAGACACATTCACATCCGCACTGTTTATGATAATAAAAGCCTTAGAATGCTTTTGCAGACACATTTACCTGCTATGTTAGTCACATATCGTTTCAGTGTTCCTTCTTAATGCCAACTGTGGAAAAAATTATTCATGAAATGCTTAGACTAAACAGCAGTTTGTTTACCTGTAAGCTCCCCACATAGCAAAATATCTCTGGCCCAGCTCTGGCCCACACAATCAGCTTTTGCTTGGCCCACATGCCGCAGTGAATTACGGTACATGACTGGACCAAGTCTAACTTCCAAACATGGACCATATCTGGGCCAAGACTCAGCCAAGTTAATCACCCATAATTGGGCCTGAACTGGGTCAGATTTTGGTGTATTACTACAGCAAGGAAATTGATAAATCCATGAATCATAGCACTTTAGGTGTGCTATGGCCGTGCTTTTTCTCAAAGTGACCTGATTGGTAAAATTTATTTTTTCTTTTCTTGAAAATAAAAAAAAATGTATCTTAAATGTGGGTCAAACTGGCCAAACTTACATGGCCCACATATCAGTTAATAACATCTGGCCCAAGTATTGTGTGCCGCCTTAAAGACGGTGCCACCTCTGCCAAACCAGGGCCATGTTTGGCCCACATGCCGTATGCCAGTGCCGGATGAATGCCTGCTCTGCTAGATTCATGCCAAATCTGGGCCAGAATTCTTTGCTACTAGGGTCTGCTTCAGTTGCTGGACGCATGTACACATGAAGCAACCGGTGATATTATGTACATCTCAACATGTGAAGTGTTTCTCCATATGTTTTCATCGAAGTTGTTCACAATACTTATCCATGCACAGAATTTGAAATGTCAAATTGATGTCTCTGGGACAAAGCAGGTGCTAAAGCTAAAGCTGACATGACCTGCAGTTTCATGACTAAATTGTGTGTTTATCACAGACCAGCTCACAGATTCTCTGTTAAACACACTAATAAAAAATCTCATCAGGTTTGAAAAGAAAGAGCTGACCAAAAAAAATAAAACTCACATTAACTTCTGAAATTCCTGACATTCAACCCAAAGGCCAGGAAATCATTCATATGGTTGGCATTAAATGTAAACATATTCCCAAGATTCTGTGCAAAGATAAACAATATGTGGAAATGAGGAGGAAGATTCTGAGGTTAATATGAAACAGCACAGCAGTCAGATTTATATTATACAGTAATAAAGATTTGACCAAAGTTAGACCAAAGTGCATTGCTGAATGACAATGAATCAACTTAAAGTGGTCGGTAATAATAATTCACAGGGTTCTGTTTTTAAATCACTAATGATTTTAAATCGAGCACACTTCCTGACTAAAGTCTTGTCATCGATCCTAGTTATAAGGGCAACATATAATAATTTGACTTCTAGTTGATCATTTGGAAAAGTGGCAGAAGGTAGATTTTTCCAGTGGATCATCTGTTAAACTGCATCCTAATCATCACAAGTACTGGAGAAGACCCATTGGAACCCACATGGACCCAAGATTCTCACAGAAATCAGTCAAGTTTGCTGAAGGAAAAATCATACTTTGGGTTTACACTCAGTATGGGGGCATGCGAGAGATCTGCAGAGGGGATGACAACATCAACAGTCTGAGGTATCACGACATTTGTGCTGCCCAATACATTACAAACCAAAGGAGAGGGCAAATTCTTCAGCAGGATAGCGCTCCTTCTCATACTTCAGCCTCCACATCAAAGTTTCTGAAAGCAAAAAAGGTGCTCGGGATTGGCCGGCCCAGTCACTAGACATGAACATTATTGAGCATGTCTGGAGATAGATGAAGGAGGAGGCATTGAAGATGAATCCAAAGAATCTTGATGAACTCTGGGAGTCCTGCAAGAACGCTTTCTTTGCCATTCCAGATGACTATATTAATAAGTTATTTGAGTCATTGCAGAGATGTATGGATGCAGTCCTCCAAGCTCATGGGAATCATGAACAATATTAATTCTTATCCACTGTACCATGACTTTATATTCTATACTGTACATTATTTCTGTTAAGTGACAAGACTTTTGTCTAAGCAAACTCAGACCTTACTGTCCTAATTAAATCATTAAAAATCAAGGCATGATCATATTTTATTTAGCTAAAATAAAGCGTAATCTAGAGGCCTTTACCTTTCATATAAGCCACTTCTGATACTAAATCATCAACTAGTAGTCAAATTATATTTTGTTCCTAAAACTTGGATAGGTGACAACTTTTATCAGGTAGTGTGTATATAGTGCCTTCCTTCCTGTACTTAACATTGCACGTACACTTAATATTTACATTAAAATGTCAAAAAACGTGAATGATGACGTTTTGAAGGTATCAGTTTCAAAAATGTAGACCGTTTTAAACAGTCATGTTCAAAGAACTTTAACACAATCAGTTAAATTCAATATACATTCTAATGCAGTTTCTGAAATATTAATAAAATGCATTATTTGTCAAATAGTTCTTGTATAAGATTTAAATGGAAGATTTTTACATTTTAAATGTCTCATGAGAACACTAGGTTGATGTTTGAAGTGGTGTTAGTGAGGTCTGTGTAAGTGAGTCCTAATGCCCCAGTATAGTGAAGGGGACACCATTTTGTCAGTGGGTTTAGTCTTTCGGATGAGACGTTAGACCAAGTTCCTGACTCTCTGTGGTCATTAAAAATCCCATGGCACTTCTCGTAAAGAGCAGGGGTGTAACCAAATTCCCTCCATCAGCCCTTACCCATCATGGCCTCCCATTTATCCCAATCCACCAAATTGGTTGTATCACTGTTTCTTCACTCCACCAATAGCTGGTGTGTGGTGAGCACGCTGACACCGCCATCGCATCATTCAAGTGGATGCTGCACACAGGTGGTGGTGTGAACATTTGTGAAGCGCTTTGGGTGAATGGCCATACACGATAAATGCACTATATAAATACACATTACCTTACATTACATCCATAATTGGAACAAAAAATAGGATGGAAGTCAATGGTTTTAAAAATATCTTTTTTGTTCAACAGAAATGTAAACTTCTGGGAGAACTGTCAACCTCAAATGTTTCCCACAAAAAAACACAACTATATAAATGGAGTCGATCAGTTCTGTGTGCATGTAAACTTTCTAAACGGTTTGAAATGACAAAAGGAATCAGTATGTCTTCAGTAGGTTTATTGCAAGCAGAGGTCTTTATATCAGAGTCTCTGTCACAGGCAAAGTGCATAAAACATTTGACATGTAGAACTTATCGGTACACATTAAGACATACCAGCACTGATGATCAAACACAACTCCATTAAGCGCATGATCTGACTTCTGCATTGATCGATATGTGTAAACGTGTATATTAGTGAAGGTTAAAGACTTGGCTTTCGAGTACTGCATTGCATTAGAAAAGGCCAACATTTCTGGTTGTGAAAGAACATGACGGAAGAATCTAAAACAAACTCTAAAGTGAGAAGGAACAATTCACCCAAATTTGAAAAAAAATGCTGCCATTCATTAATCACACATATCATCGTATTTTGACTGAAATGGAAGTGAAATTATTTTTTTTCAGCAATATTGCAGCCTTACATCTACACAATGGATCTACACAATGGATACTTCACTTGACTTTGCTTTTGCTGTAGTATATTTTCCAATATTGGGTGAACTGTTTCTCATATATTTGTGATAGATGACCATCAATAAGGTCATAGAGATGTCCAAATGACCCACTTTTCCCAAAACCAAACGAAAAAGAGCGTACATATATGGAAAATATCGGCCTTTATGAAGCTTAAAGGAACACTCCACATTTAATTTGAAAAAATAGGCTCATTTTACATTTCCCCTGGAGTTCAGCATAGCTGCAGCAGACACAATGATGTTTCAGCTAACCAAAGTAAATCTGTTCTGAATTGTCTGCATGGTTTCAAGGTACTCTCCCTGTGCAGCATCTAGTCACGTTGGATTATTTTGACGAAAGTTAGCTTGTTTTTTGGTGCTGTGTAATATTTTTGCACCTACCGCAGAAATGGTACTGCAGCAAAGATCCTTGGTTATTACGCTAAGCTTTCAATTGCTTCACCAAATTATTGACTGCTTTGAAGCATTTAAAACATGCCTGGGACACGTGTTGGTTACACCCATGCAAATTCAACAAAATCTCAGGCAAAACTTGCATTAGAATGGACCTTTTCAAACATATTGTGAACTTTAAATTAAGAGTATGAATTATAAATGTACTTCTCCAATCATCTAATGTAATAAAATATTAGGTGTCTGCATAATTTGTGCTTTTAATACAATTTCTAGACTTACATATTGTCTATTCTATGGTGGGCTCAAAAAGCTATTATTGAGTAATTCTATATTATTATATATTAACTACTATTAATTATTTTTACAATGTTTTTACAAATGTCTGATTAAAACATCCACAAACTCGTAAAACTGATCTACGGTCAGGTAAAAACGAGGAAGCCTGTTCAGTGATTCGCCACTGGGGGGGGCGATCTAAATGACCTAAGTGGAGAATCATTAAATCATGGAAACATTTTGTCTGGTAATGATGTAACAATGCCCTGTTTACTGAGATCACGTGATTTTACTGATTTCATACATGATACGAAAACCACTGATACGAAACAGAGGATTCATAAAGGTTTCAAAGCTTCATGAAGCAGTGCTTCGAAATCAGCCTTTACTACTGGATTGAGAGTATTGTTCCTAACCATATCGATCTAGAAAATAGCAACTTTTCATTTTCTGTTGATCTTAGTACACGATGAAACGGCAGAAGAGTCAAGCATTAAATGGGAAAATTATCAAAAGGTTTTTTTTAAGTAAGATGCTAATGGTCTAATATGATTCAATGAATTATGCCAAGCTAAGCTAAAAGTGCTGCCTCCAGACCACTGATCTGAAACAAAAGATTCATACCGGTTTCGAAACCTCATGAAGCAGTGCTTCAAAAACAACCATCACTACCAGAGTAGAATTCATGTCCATATCGACCTAGAAAACAGCAACTTTTCATTTTCTGTTGATCTTAGTACACGATGAAACTACAGAAGAGTCAAGCTTTAAATAGGAAAAGTATCAAATTTTTTTGAGCAAGATGCTAATGGTCTAATCTGATTCAATGAATTATGCTAAGCTAAACTAAAAGTGCTGCTTTCAGACCACTGATACGAAATAAAAGATTCATAAAAGTTTCGAAACCTCATGAAGCAGTGCTTCAAAAACAACCATCACTACTGCAATGAGAGTATAGTTGCTAACCATATCGACCAAGAAAATAGCTATTTTTCATTTTCTATTGATCTCAGTACACGATGAAACTAGAGAACAGTCAAGCTTTAAATAGGAAAAGTATAAAAACATTTAATTTTTTTGAGCAAGATGCTAACGGTCTAATCTGATTCAATGAATTATGCTAAGCTAAGCTAAGCTAAAAGTGCTGTCTCCAGACCCGGAGATCGTCTGAGTGGATTCAGAGATTGTGAAAATCAACTGTTTAACTCTAAGGAAAATGTAAAATAAGCCTATTTTTTATTCAAAGTGGAGTGTTCCTTTAAAAGAGAAGGATTCATGAAAAGTTACCCACACATGGGCAAAACCAATGGATCTGAGTCTCTGTTTAAAGCACGAACAGTCAGGAGTGGCCAAAGGGAGCGTGTGTGTTGACAGGCCTCTGAACGATGACGGCGTTTGCCAAGTCGGCTTCCTCCAAACTCTGAGCCTCATCTGTCAGCTCTCTGAATGGCAGCGATGTGGTCAGGATGAACGGGGCATCCATGATTTGAGCCTGCTCCACAAAACGCTGCACATCGCTGATTCTGGACAAATCACATAAAGCATAACATCAGTGCATCTTCTCTTTCACAGCTCCATCTTAGTATTCATGTTCAAGTCAGAGCCATGCAGTCCTCATATGTTTGTGTGACGCACATGTTAAATCCAATGTAATCTGATTTGATCTGCCGCAAAGTTGCAGCTTACAATTCTTCCATTTTACCTTGCGAAGCTCGTATTACATAAATGATGAAGGAGAATTATGTAAGAGCTTTTAGGGTAGGATTTCAGAGTTACAGCATCACGCTGGGGTGGATTTTTGACAACGTACACATAATCGTGTCAGTGGTCTGTAACCTTAGCTGGGTCCAGTTTATGAAAGCACATTACACTTTATAATATAGACATTAAATATACAGTAATATTAAAAGGTTTTTTAAAGTTGATGGATGGGGTACAAGGCTTTAGTCTATAGAATATTTAATAATACAAATAATTCACATAACAATTTATAGCTTTCTTAATGAATCAACAAAATTGAATTTTTTTAATGGATTTTATTATTATCCAGCTGCAACCCATCACTGGGCAACACCCATACACACTCATTCACACACATACACTACGGACAATTTAGCTTACTCAATTCACCTATACCAAGTCTTTTAAATTTTAAACCGGAGAACACGGAGGAAACCCACACGAACACGAGGAGAACATGCAAACTCCACACAGAAATGGCAACTGACCCAGCCGAAGCTCGAACTGCGCCACCTTGACGCTCTATGGTTGTATTAGATATTACAATAACATATTGTATAAATACAACATAATAATATGTTTTTTTTATTATTACTATTAAATTCCTTTATTACTTTTTAGTTATTATTATTATATACATAAATTTATCAAATATTTTATGTTTTGCCATAGTCACAGAAATTGCTTCATCAAAAACAGGTAAATTATGTATTTATAATTATAATCATACAAATAATATATACAAAAAATAATACTATATATTAAAAAAAAATTATATATATATAATTTAAAAAGTTAAATAAAACAAAATTACATTAAAAGTTTGCAATCAATTTAATCATCAGTGCTATAGAAATTGTGCAGTTTTATTTTCTAATGGGGTGAAAATATCAAATGTGACCAAGATTTGTTTGCATAAAATTCACCAACCATACGATCTACTTACCAAACTATTATAATTATTTCCTATATTAATTTGTTTTTATTCTTATATACATAGATTTATACATGTTTGAGGTTTTTGCAATAGTCACATAAACTGCTTAATCAAAAACACAAGTAGACTATATATTTATAATTATAATCATACAAATAATATATATTAAAAAGAATAATATACATTAAATAAATAAATAAATAAATAAATAAATAAATACACATTTTTATATAATTCCTATACTAAAAACCAAGTAAAGAATTATAAAAATAAATAAATTACTTAAGTAATTTAATTTTTCATAAATGGAAAAAAATAAAATAAAAAAATCATATTCAATATTTGGAATTAATTTCATTTACAACATCAGTGCTGCAGGAAATGTTTTTCTTTAAATATTTTTTCTTTAAATATTTCTTAAGGAATGAAACTATTTAATATGACTAAGCTTATACATCTATAATATATATAATATATATTGCTTCGAGTGCCTTAGCCTAATTTTTGCTGTTATGACGAAGATGTGTTTCACCAACCATACAATCTATTCACCAAATGATTACAATCATATTCAAATATAATTTTTTTTTTTAAATACTAGAAAAAAGTCAGGATTATTAGCTCCCCTTTGATTTTTGTTCTTTTTAAAATATTTTGCAAATGATGTCTAACAGAGCAAGGAAATTTTCACAGTATGTCTGATAATTTTTTTTTTCTTCTGGAGAACGTCTTATTTGTTTTATTTCAATAATATTATATTAATATTATATTCAATAATTTTATACAATAAGTTGCCTAATTACCCTTAACCTAATTAACCTGGTTAAGCCTTTAAATGTCACATTAAGCTGTATAGAAGCGTCTTGGAAAATATCTAGTCAAATATTATTTACTGTCATCATAGCAAAGATAAAAGAAATCAGTGTTTAGAAATGAGTTATTCAAACTATTATGTTTAGAAATGTGTTGAAAAAATCTTTTCTCCGTTAAAGAGAAATTGAGGAAAAAAAATAAACAAGGGGGCTAATAATTCAGAGGGGCTAAAAACTCTGACTTCCAACTGTACATAGATTTATACACAGATTTGATATTTTTGCAGTAGTCACATACATTGCCTTACTAAATTTCCTTATCGAAATACAAGTAAAGAGATATTCTGAAATACTTTTCCTTCAATTTTTCGTTAGGGACAAAATATGACCAAGATGTGTTTGTGTGAAATTCACCAACCCTACGATATATACTCACCGATGGCACAGATTAAACCTCTGCACCAGTCGCCGACCGTCTGCCAGCCAGATCTGCAGGGAGGTCACGGGGAGATCTTCATTCAGCTCCACTGCTGGGACAGGAGGACCAGAACAGTCCTCGTGTATCGACCGGGACCTGGCCACCACTCGCGGAGCCACACTGCGTACCACAAAATCACTTCAGCTTTATTTCTAAATACTCCATAGAGCAAAGCACTGACTTTATTATAATCTCATGTGGTTATATACACGATTAGAGGCTCTAACACTAACATCTGGATAATCCCCAACACGTTTACAGTCATAACATCACCGAGTGGAAGAGGTCAGAGGACATCTAGTGGATGTTTGGGGGAATTATTATATAGTAGTGCGCTCCAAAATATTTTATTCTGTCATTGGTTATTCATTCATTCATTTCAAGACTTTCTTCCTTCTGTTGAACACTTAAGAATATATTTTGAGGAAAGCTGGAAACCTGTAACCATTGACTTCCATTTGTTTTTCCTATAATGGAAGTCAATGGTCACAGGTTTTCAACTTTCTTCAAAATATCTTCTTTAATGTTTGACAGAATAAAGAAAGTCAGAAAGGTTTAATGTATAACCGCTTAAAAAAGAGTAAATAGTTCACCAAAACATGAAAGTCATTTACTCACTATCCCTTTAACACTAAAAGCTTACCATCTTTAATTTTTATACTTATTAAAGAGACAGTTCAGCCAAGAGATACAAATTTAATCACGGTTTACTCTCCCCAATAGGTTACAAAACTTTTAGGGTTTCTTTCTTCTGTTGAACGGTAAATAAGACATTTTTTAGAACGCTAAAAACCTGTAACCATTGGCTTCCATAGTAGGAAAAACTAATATACGAAAGTGAATGTTTACAGGTTTTCAACTTTCTTCAAAATATCTTATTTTGTGCTCAACAGAAGAAAGAAACTCAAAAAGGTTTGAAACCACTTGAGAGAAAGTAAATAGTGAGT
>CAIGQQ010026964.1:1018059-1060919 GCA_903798035.1 Danio albolineatus | reverse complement strand
TAAATAGTGAGTAAACGTTGTTTTTTGGGAGAACCCTTTAAATCTAGATGACTACAAACGTACCATCTTTCATTGACAGTTCACCCAAACAATGCAAATTTACTCATGGTTTACTCTCCCTCAGGTGGTTATAAACGTTTTTACTGTAACTTTCTTCTGTTGAACACTTAAGATATTTTGAAGAAAGCTAAAAACCTGTAACCATTGACTTCCATAGTAAAAAAAAAAACAAATATATGAAGGTCAATGGTTACAGGTTTTCAGCTTTCTTCAAAATATCTTCTTTAATGTTTGACAGAATAAAGAAAGTCAGAAAGGTTTAAGGTATAACCCCTTAAAGAAGAGTAAATAGTAAGTAAATAGCTTTTATGTTTTGGTGAACTATCCCTTTAACACTAAAAGCTTACCATCTTTAATTTTTATACTTATTAAAGAGACAGTTTACCCAAGAAATACAAATTTAATCACGGTTTACTCTCCCTTAATAGGTTACATACCTTTTAGGGTTTCTTTCTACTGTTGAACACTAAATAAGACATTTTGTAGAAAGCTAAAAACCTGTAACCATTGACTTCAATAGTAGGAAAAACTAATATATGGAAGTGAATGGTTACAGGTTTTCAGCTTTCTTCAAAATATCTTATTTTGTGCTCAACAGAAGAAAGAAACTCAAAAAGTTTGAAACCACTTGAGAGAAAGTAAATAGTGAGTAAACATTGTTTTTTGGAAGAACCCTTTAAATCTAGATGACTACAAACGTACCATCTTTCATTAACAGTTCACCCAAACAATACAAATTTACTCATGGTTTACTCTCCTCAAGTGGTTTTAAACGTTTTTACAGTATCTTTCTTACACTTAAGATATTCTGAAGAAAGCTAAAAACCTGTAACCATTGACTTCCATAGTAAGAAAAACAAATCCTGTATATGGAAGTGAATGGTTACAGGTTTTCAGCTTTCTTCAAAATATCTTCTTTAATGTTTGACAGAATAAAGAAAGTCAAAAATGTTTAAGGTATAACCACTTAAAGAAGAGTAAATAGTGAGTAAATGACTTTCATGTTTTTGTGAACTTTCCCTTTAAGACTAAAAACTTACCTTCTTTAATTTTTATCCTTTATTAAAGGGACAGTTCACCCAAACAATACAAATTCACTCATGGTTTACTCTCACTCAAGTGGTTATAAACCTTTTGCAGTATCTTTCTACTGTTGAACACAAAAGAAGACATTCTGAATAAAGCTAAAAACCTGTAACCATCGACTTTCATAGTAGGAAAAACAAATATATGGAAGTCAATGGTTACATGTTTTCAGTTTTCTTCAACATATCTTCTTTAATGTGCAACAGAAGAAAAAAACCTCAAAAAGGCTTGAAATTACTTGAGGATGAGTAAATAGTGGGTAAACTTTTATTTTTGGGTGAACTATCCATTTAAGACTAGATGACTAAAAACTTACAATTCATTTGTATACTTATTTAAAGGGACAGTTCACCCAAAAATATAGATTTACTCATGGTTTACTATCCCTCAAATGGTTATAAACCTTTTTGTGTTTCTTTTTACTTTTCATCACTAAAGAAGATATTTTGAATAAAGCTGGAAACCTGTAACCATTGACTTCCATAGTAGGAAAAACAAATATATGAAAGTCAATGGTTAGAGGTTTTCAGCTTTCTTCAAAATATCTTTTTTTGTGCTCAACAGTTTAAAAAATAATCTCAGAAAGGTTTAAAACCACTTGAGGGAAACTAAATAGTGAATAAACCTTAATTTTTGGGGTGAATTATCCTTTTAAGACAAGATGACTAAAAATGTACAATTAAATTTTATACTTAATTAAAGGGACAGTTCACCCCAAAATAAAAAATGCACACATGGTTTAATCTCTTCAGGTAGTTATAAACCTTTTCAACTTTCTTTTTGCTGCTGCACACCAAAGAAGCTATTTTAAAGAAAGCTAAAAACCTGTAACCATTGACTTCTTTTGTAGAAAAAACAAATATATGAAACTCAACGGTTACAGGTTTTTGGCTTTCTTCAAAATATTTTCTCAAGTGTTCAACAGAAGAAAGAAACTCAAACAGTTTTAAAACCACTTGAGAGAGTAAATGGTGTATAAACGTTTGTTTTTGGGTGAACTGTTCCTTTAAGACTAGATTACTGAAAACTTGGGACCGTTCTCCCAAAATAAAATGAACATTTTGTCAGGATTTACTGATTCTGCACTTGTTCCAAGCTGTTTAAGTTGAAGTTTCATACATTGAACATTAAGCTAAAACTAAACACCTGTAACCATTGACTAATAGGAAAAACAAATATATGAATGTCAATGCTTACAGGTTTTACAAATATTTTCTTTTGTGTTCAACAGAAGATAGAATCTCAAACTGGCTTGGAACAAGTGAAGGGAAAGTAAATGATAAAAGTATTTTAAATTTTTGAGTGAACAATCCCCTCATTAGCATTCAAGCTAAAATCACTTTCCTTCAGGCAACGTACCTCCCCAATCTGTAACCTCGGCCTGTGAATGGGTGAAAAATCTTTTTCTTGGGGACATAAACTTCATCTTTCATGTCCTCCACATTGACTTCTAGTTCCTCATCTTCAGCTCGTCCCTCAAGCTCCAGAGGCAGCTCACTGTATAAAGAGGATTTTTAGGTTAGCATAAAACTAAAAGCACATCTATTAGAACCAACTAACTCTTTCAAATGTACTTTCTCTGTCATTATATAATTTTAAAAACACTATACATACAAAGGTTGCGTCCGAAAGTTCTAAACTGCTTCTGAGGCAGCATTTCAAGGCGGATAGATATTAAGGCACATCCGAATCCAAATTCTGCTTCACTTCCTGTCTCATGTTATGATCAAGTTTTGGAGCCAGCATAAATATGTCCTTTACCCCCTTTGAGATACCACAATCCTGAGGTAAAAAGTAAATAAAGATGACATCGCAAAGTACCAGTCAGATCTTGACCCACCAGTCTGTCCTTCTGTGTGTAAATGTACATTTCTGACCAACATTTTTAACTCTTAATGGTATTTTTAATGTTATGTTGGTATTGTGGTAAGTGAATATTCCCTTAGTTATCACCAAAGCTCTTTCTGTATTGTTGTACATGCTTAATTCATTATGCTTTCTGTCTGAAATCACTTTTGTGAGGTGCCTTCTTGCTCAAATGCTGCCTCCATAGTCACTGTAAAAAAAAATGCTGTACAATTTACAGTATTACTGGTAATTTTGGTTGCCTGCAATACTGTAATGTTTATAAGTGCACTGTAAATTAACAATTACAACTGTGGTGTACAACTACAGCACAATTGTAATTGGTAATTTACAGTTTTTAAAATCTTGCCAGTAATACTGTACAAATTGTCAGTAATACTGTAAAATTCACAACTGCACTGTAAATTAATCATTAGAATTGTGTTACAGAACAGTTGTAGCTGTTATTTTACAGTGCACTTGTAAATTTTACAGTATTACCGACAACCAAAATTGCCAGTAATACTGTAAATTTTACAGTGAAGCAACAAGTCCAATCTAAGCTTTCGGACGCAGCCAATCAGTACTGAAAAAAAAATGTTATGATGTTGCTATGGTGACGAATGCATTACCCCTTTTTAATGGCCTCCAAGAACTCTTGGTTTTCTTCTTGGGTGTAACTGCGTAGATCTTCATCGTTTAGTGTGAAGCCATTTTTCCAGAGTCTCACGACAATCTCAACCTGCAAGTATCAGCCATGAAAAACATTAGAATCCACTTGAAAAATGCATTCATTTGTCCATCTAAATATTCATTCATTTACTCATTTTCCTTCGGCTTGGTCTCTTATTTATCAGAGGACGCCACCGTGGAATGAACCGCCAACTATTCCAGCATATGTTTTACACAATGGATGCCCTTCCAGCCGCAACCCAGTACTGGGAAACACCCATACCCTCTCACATTCACACACACACTCATACACTATGGCCAAATTAATTCATCCAATTCACCTATAGCGCGTGTCTTTGGACTGTGGGGAACACCGGAGCACCCGGAGGAAACCCATGTGAACACGGGAAGAACATGCAAATTCCACACAGATATGCCAACTGATCAGGCCGGGACTCAAACCAGCGACATTCTTAATGTGAGGCAACAGTGCTAACCACTGAGCCACAGTACCACCCCAATATTGAAAATATGCCGTTTATTTATTTATTCTTATTTTACACTTATCTTATTTCTGATTATTATCAGATCTCACAACTCGACCTGCAACTAGAGGGATACAGAGTTAGCATTAGCTCTACTGTAAAAGATCTGGGTGTCATACTAGACAACAATTTAACTTTTGAAAATCATTTCTCCCATATCACAAAAACTGCATTCTTTCATCTGAGAAATATTGCTAAGCTACGAAGTATGCTATCCATCTCAGATGCAGAAAAGCTAGTTTACGCTTTTATGACTTCTAGATTAGATTACTGTAATGCTCTGCTCGCTGGTTGCCCAGCCTCCTCTATTAACAAACTTCAGCTAGTACAAAATGCAGCTGCCAGAGTTCTTACCAGGTCTAGAAAATATGATCATATCACCCCAATTTTATCCTTTTTACACTGGCTGCCTGTTAAGTTTTGTATTGATTTTAAAATATTGCTTCTTACCTATAAAGCTTTAAATAATTTAGCTCCTGTTTATCTAACCAACCTTCTGTCTCGCTACAATCCAACCCGCTCTTTAAGATCTCAAAACTCAGGGCTTCTAGTAGTACCCAGAATAGCAAAATCAAGTAAAGGGGGTCGAGCCTTCTCATTTATGGCTCTTAAAATCTGGAATAGCTTTCCTGATAATGTCCGAGGCTCAGACACACTCTCACAGTTCAAAACTTTTTAGTAAAGCATACACTCAATACATCACATAGGGGTATGATGCATGAATGTGCTCCACGCATCTCGTATATATACACTATAAACAGCAGCTACGCTAATTATTCCCTTTATTCTCTATTTCCACCTGGGGATACTCATCCCGGAGCCCCCAGAGACTATGCAGCGCCACGGATGTGATCCAAGACCCGCGACGAGACGATCCCAAGGTTCTATAATCCTGGACCACGCTGTATCCTGAGCAGCTGTTTGGTGCATGGCGGAGTGGCAAGCATGAGATTCCTGTGACCCTCCAAGGACAGGCGAGCCTCGAGTTTTCCAGCCTCCAGCGCCTAGACTGCAGCTCTGCACAAGATGTTTCGCCATAGGAGAAATGGTCGTGCCCAACTGAGCCTGGTTTCTCTCCAGGTTTTTTTAATTCTTCACTTTCGCCAATTGGTGAAGTTTTTTCCTCGCCGCTGTTGCCGCACTGGCTTGCATGGTTCGGGACTTGTAGAGCTGCGCACCAATGGATTTGCTCTTGGGTGTTTGGACTCTCAGCAGTGAATATTAAACCACACTGAACTGAACTGAAAACTGGACTGACATTGTTGCAATTTACTGTAACCTTCAATGTGAAGCTGCTTTGGCACAATCTACATTGTAAAAGTGCTATACAAGGTGAAAAAATATATATATATTTATAAACGGGGCAACTTTTTGAGCAATGTTGCGGGGCAATTTTGCTGACCATGTTGCTTGGCTACTTTTCTATCAAGAATGGACAACAATATTGTTTCTGTAACCCATTGACTTAATTAGCTACGAGTGTATCTCACACGGTTGCTCATTTATGGTAACATTTCCCAAAGTTACCCAGCAACATTGCTCAGAAAGTTGCCCTGTGTATCATTAGCACTAGGCCACACGAGATGTTTTTCTACAGTAGAACATTAAAGAAAGTTTTTACCTTAAATCTGGGTCTTTGATGATCCATAAATGGCTACCGACACATTTAGAGTCAAACGAATAAGTAAATAAAGGAAATAAAAACATAAACAGACAAACAAAAGAATAATACACATAGACTGACTTGTGAAATGATCAAGTCTGCAAAAAAACTGAGCATAATGTACAAATTTATGATGCTCAAAACAATTATGGGTGATTTCAAGCCAAAATTGGGTAACTCGCAACGAGACGATTCCAAGGTTCTATAATCCTGGACCACGCTGTATCCTGAGCAGCTGTTTGGTGCATGGCGGAGTGGCAAGCCTAAGACTGATTGCTGTGACCCTCCAAGGACAGACGAGCCTAGAGTTCTCCAGCCTCCAGCGCCTAGACTGCAGCTCTGCACAAGATGTTTGGCCATAGGAGAAATGGTCGCGCCCATCTGAGCCTGGTTTCTCTCAAGGTTTTTTAATTCTTCACTTTCGCCAATTGGTGAAGTTTTTTCCTCGCCGCTGTCGCCACTGGCTTGCATGGTTCGGGACTTGTAGAGCTGCGCAACGATGGATTACTCTTCAGTGTTTGAACTCTCAGTAGTGAATATTAAACCACACTGAACTGAACTGAACTCCAACATTAATAACTGGACTGTTTCAATTTACTAGAACCTTCTATGTGAAGCTGCTTTGGCACAATCTACATTGCAAAAGCACTATACAAATAAAGATGAATTGAATTAAATTATTATTTTTATTTTTTGGCCAAATGAACCCAATTTTTGTCCATATTTTATTTAGTGTACATTTAATTTAATTATGCAAAAGGAAGCTTGCATTTTGGGCTGTCATGAACGCACTAATAATGCTATAAGCATTTCTGTGTGGAGTTTGCATGTTCTCCTTGCGATTGCGTGGGTTTTCTCCGGGAGCGCTGGTTTCCCCAAGTCCAAAAGACATGCGGTACAGGTAAATTAGGTGAGTTAAATTGTTTGTAGTATATGTGTGTGAATCAGAGTGTATGGGTGTTTCCCAAGTTTAGTTTTTGGCCCTTCATAAAAAAAAATTTGGGCACCCCTGGTTTAATCATTGACAGTAAATGAATGCATTAATATATGTTCAGTTTAGTGAACTATCCCTTTAACTCAACATAGTGCATACATTTTAGGTAACCTCTTGCATGTTCTGAATGCGACTGCACACAAGATGTCTCAGTGAACCGTCTCACCTTTTTCCCACTGCTGGCAACACTGCTAATCTTCTCCACCTCATCGAGCAAGTCCTCGACGGAGAAACTGGATCTAATAGGGCTCGCCTCCTCATCATCCTCCTCCTCCTCTTCCTCATTTTGTGCACCTTCACACCTAAAGGCTCATGAACACAGCAAAGTGTGATTCCTTTTACATTAGCCCAATGCTAAATATACAATAATGGAGAAATGACACACTCGTGATACAATTTCCAGGCACAGAGCTGCGAACGGCGGCCTTACCATGTGTCATCTTCAAGCCTTTCTCTTGAATCAATATTTTTCATCATAACGTCTTCTGTTGTCCATCTTGCAACACAGACATATGTGGACATATATAAGTTATAAGGGCTGGTGCAAGCCAATGTAACCACTGCATCAGTGTTTCTTGAATAATACATGGCGCGAGACTTTCTTTGTGAGACTGACAAGTGAGATCTGGTATGCTCAAAACATCGATCTGCTTTCTGGCATATACAGTTAATCTAGGCAGAGTTTTATTAAATTACTAATATTACTCTGATATTGTTTGTATATAAAGGGATGGTTCACCAAAACACTTAATAACTACCTCGCTAACTCGCCAACACTAACTCGCCATTTACTCACAGTTGAGCGGTGAACTTTTATGAGTTTCCTTTTTCAGTTTTCCAGTTTTCAGTTTTTTAAAACACAAAAGAAGTTGTTTTGAAAAATGTTAGAAACCTGTAACCACTAACTTCTGTAGAAGGATATAAAATACTATGGAAGTCAATGGTTACAGATTATAAAATATTGCTTCTTACCTATAAAGCATTAAATAATCTAGCTCCTGTTTATCTAACCAACATTCTGTCTCGCTACAATCCAACCCGCTCTTTAAGATCTCAAAACTCAGGGCTTCTGGTAGTACCCAGAAAAGCAAATTCAAGTAAAGGGGGTCGAGCCTTCTCATTTATGGCTCCTAAACTCTGGAATAGCCTTCCTGATAATGTCCGAGGCTCAGACACACTCTCGCAGTTCAAAACTAGATTAATGACCTATCTTTTTAGTAAAGCATACACTCAATGCAGCACATAGCGGTATGGGGCATGAATGTGCTCCAGGCATCTCGTTTACACTATGAACAGCAGCTACGCTAATTATTCCCTTTGTTCTCTATTTCCACCTGGGGATACTCATCCCGAGGCCCTCAGAGACTATGCAGCACCACTGATGCGATCCAAGACCCGCGACGAGACGATTCCAAGGTTCCATAATCCTGGACCACGCTGTATCCTGAGCAGCTGCTTGGTGCTTGGCGGAGTAACAAGCAAGAGACGAATTACTGTGACCCTCCAAGGACAGACGAGCCTCGAGTTCTCCAGCCTCCGGCGCCTAGACTGCAGCTAGAGCTGCGCACCGATGGATTACTCATCAGTGTTTGGGCTCTAAGTAGTGAATATTAAACAACTCTGAACTGAACTGAACTCCAACACTAATAACTGGACTGACACTTTCAATTTACTATAACCTTCTATGTGAAGCTGCTTTGACAAAATCTACATTGTAAAAGCCCTATACAAATAAAGGTGAATTGAATTGAATTACAGGTTTCCAACATTTTTCAAATTAACTTATTTTGTGTTTAACGGCACAAAAAACTCCAAATGTTTTGTGACCAGTAAAGGTTGAGTGAATGATAACAGAACTTTTTTGTTTTTGATAAACTATCCCGTTAATTAATGTGTATTTCTCGGAATATATAAATATTCCATTTAAAACATACATTATAACAAAATAAACATCGGTATATTCCACAAAATAAATATGTTATAGAATGAATAGATATTTGGACATGTGCCATAAAAAATACCATCAGATGCATATTATGTGTACAAAGACACTTTATCTGTATTACACTGCCTGACAAAAGTCTTGTTGTCAATCCCAGTTGTAAGAGCAACAAATAATAACTTGACTTCTGGTTGATCATAAAGAAAAATTGGCAGAAGGTAGATTTTTCTGATGAATCGTCTGTTGAACTGCATCCCAATAATCACAAATACTGCAGAATACCTATTGGAACCCGCATAGACCCAAGACTCACAGAAATCATGGTTTGGGGTTATTTTCAGTATGGGGGCGTGCGAGAGATTTGCAGAGGGGATGACAACATCAACAGTCTGAGGTATTAAGACATTTGTGTTGCCCAATACATTACAAACCACAGTGACAGAAGAGGGAAATTCTTCAGCAGGATAGCGCTCCTTCTCATACTTCAGCCTCCACAAAGTTCCTGAAAGCAAAGAAGGTCAAGGTGCTCCAGGATTGTCCAGCCCAGTCACCAGATATGAACATTATTGAGCATGTCAGGGGTAAGATAAAGGAAAAGGCATTGAAGATGAATTCAGAGAATCTTGATGAACTCTGGGAGTCCTGCAAGAACGCTTTCTTTGCCATTCCAGATGACTTTATTAATACGTCATTTGAGTCACTGCAGAGATGTATGGATGCAGTCCTCCAAGCTCATGGGAGTCATACACAATATTAATTCTTTTTCCACTGCAGCATGACTTTATATTCTATACTGTACATTATTTCTGTTGAGTGACAAGACTTTTGTCTAAGCAAAGTCAGACCTTACTGTCCTAATTAAATAATTGAAAATCAAGGCACGATCATATTTTATTCAGGTAAAATAAGCGTAATCTAGAGGCGTTTGCCCTTCATATTAGCCACTTTTGATACCAAATGATCAACTAGAAGTCAAGTTATTATTTGATGTTCCTGAAACCTGGATAAGCGACAAGACTTTTGTCAGGTAGTGTACACTTACTGACCAATACTTAACAGAGATGAACAGTTTGTTACTGAACGGTGACGTCAAGACGCACTGACAATACATGACGCTATCATGTATTATAATAACCCCGGTTTATTTAATCGATTGTTTAAATGTCCGGCTGTGATGGCGGCCACATGCATGCTTTAAGCTTTCTATTCATAGCCAGTGAAACAAACAGGTCAAAAGCAGCATAATAAATGAAAGCAGTGCGCCAAAATTACGTAAGAACAGTGTGGAGACCACGCAAGCGCACTGCGATCCGTTATGACAGCAAACAAGCTCATAACACATCACCTCTGAACGGCATACTAATAATTATGATGATAGAAACATAGATGGTTACCAGTGTAAGGCTTCAAATGTGTCGTAAAACTGTCTTTTCGGCTCGTAAGTTTCTCTCAGTTGTCATGCCGCTCCTTACACAGCAGTCCACCATTCTTGTGACGTCTCCCTCGGACGACGTAACGTTTGCGCGTACGTCGCTATGACTTCATCGAGATTATAACTATTTATCGAAATGGCGTTTTATTTGCTTAGTATTTCAAATATTATAAGTTTGTTCACCGTGTTAATAAATGCTAGCGCGCGTGCGTGTGTGTGTTTGTGTTGTGGAGAGTGACAGATGGTGACCGCAGTAAGCAGTGCAGAATCAAAATAACCCCAACTCAGTGCAGATTAAAGCTGCTAAAGCGATTATTAATACCACACATAACCTGACCCTAGCGTCCAGCATATATAAGGCTGGCTGACAATAATGACATCTTCCGAAGTTATTCCTAGCTATAAAAGGCTTTGTAAACAGCAAACAACTTGAGCTGCTTGTTAGCCAATCACAAAAGCTTGATGAAGCTGTCTGCCAATGGCGTAAGTTTGGGGCGGAGCTATACGTGCTTGGAAACCTTTTTAGCGATGATCATTGTTGTTGTAGTTCCGTTTGTTGCCACTAGTGTGCATCTGTAGTGCCATTTTTGCAAAATGCATAAATATAATTTGCCATTCAGCATATGTTAAACCCAACACAGCTTACTCATTCTGACATGTACATATTAAAATATCATTCATCATTTTCTTGTCGGCTTAGTCCCTTTATTTATCCGGGGTTGTCACAGCGGAATGATCCGCCAACTTATCCAGCACCTGCATTATTTAGCCGCAACCCATCTCTGGGAAACATCCATACATTCTCATTCATACTAGGGACAATTTAGTTTACCCAATTCACCTGTACCGCATATCTTTGGACTGTGGGGGAAACCGGAGCACCCGGAGGAAACCCACGCAACCACAGGGTGAACATGCAAACTCCACACAGAAATGCCAACTGACCCAGCCGAGGCTCGAACCAGCGACATTCTTGCTGTGAGGCGAATGTGCTACTCGCTACGCCACCGTGGCGCCAACGTATTAAAATATATAAAAATAAAATATGTGAAAATAAGAAAAAAATATAGGCATACAGATTTTTTTTATATTCAATATTGACAAAACAAAAATGTTTTGAAGGATATAGTAGCAAATATGTAAAACTGACAATTATTAATATTTTGGTGCTGCAATGTGATGCTTAAATAGTCTTATGGACCCTTTTCACAAACCTGTTGTGACGCGTTTAACGGTCATCATAATCTTAAATCCTTAAAAGTTTTTAATATTTAAATATTTTTTTAAATGTATGAACATTTAAATGTATTTATGTATGTATAACTGTATATCATCTTTGAAATTACAAAATATTATTTACATTATTTCTGTTAAGTGACAAGACTTTTGTCTAAGCAAAGTCAGACCTAACTGTCCTAATTAAATAATTAAAAATCAAGGCATAATCATATTTATTTTGGTAAAATAAGCGTAATCTAGAGGCGTTTGCCTTTCATATTAGCAACTTCTGATACCAAATGATCAACTAGAAGTTATTATTTGATGTTTCTAAAACTTGGAGAAGCGACAAGACTTTTGTCAGGTAGTGTACACTTACTGACCAATACTTAACAGAGATAAGCAGTTTGTAACGGTGACGTCAAGACGCACTGACAATACAGGACGCCATCATGTATTATAATAACCTCAGTTTATTTAATAATTACCGCTTGTGTGAGGTGTTTCTAATGCAGCGCCAGGACAGTAAATTAGACGTTATTCTTCCTTCTGGCTGCCGTCATCAGTCTCACACAATTTTTTTTTCTTTTTTTGAAAGTCTTCATAACACTATCGTGGAGTTTTTCTTTTATTATTTGAGCAAATACAATTGTAAAAAAATATTTGTTGTATTCTCCAATTAACTGCGTTTTAAGTTTTCCCAACAATGATGACTTCTGCCACTGAGAAACCCGGAAATGTGAAAAGGGTCAAATATGATTCTTGTTGGGGTGCCACGATGGCGTAGTGGGTAGCACGCTCACCTCACAGCAAGAAGGTCGCTGGTTCGAGCCTTGGCTGGGTCAGTTGGCATTTCTGTGTGGAGTTTGCATGTTCTCCCCGTGGTTGCGTGGGTTTCCTCCGGGTGCTCCGGTTTCCCCACAAGTCCAAAGACATGCTATAGGTGAATTGTGTAAGCTAAATTGTCCTTAGTGTATTAGTGTGAATGAGTGTGTATGGATGTTTCCCAGAGATGGGTTGCAGCTGGAAGGGCATCCGCTGCGTAAAACACATGCTGGATAAGTTGGTGGTTCATTCCCCTGTGGCGACCCCAGATTACTAAAGGGACGAAAAGAAAATGAATGATTGAATGATTCTTGTTTTAAATATGCTTGATAAATATCAGTAGCCTATATTAACTATTCTAACATCGAATGGCGTTTAAGTGGGAGTCTTTTGTAAATGGGGGTAAAAATATACTACAGAACAAGTTATTATACAGTATATATATTTGTTCTGTATAGATAACTTGTTCTGTAATATATTTTTACCTCCATTTACAAAGACTTCCACTTAAATAAAATTATTGAAAGCTGATATTCTCTGATTCTTGAAAATGTTTTTCAGATTTATGACTGGCTGTCTGTTAACTTGTTAACAACTCTTTTTTTCCTATCCAAAGATAATCACATTCGGCTGTTTTATAAGTGCACTGCCATTTACTGCCCTCCCTAAATGACATTTGATGATATCAGATCCAAACCATCTGGTTCACTCTGCCAATTAAATTAATGACTTGCTGTTCTCAGCTAAACTTACTGAAATTCATTCATTCATTCATACATTTTCTTGTCGGCTTAGTCCCTTTATTAATCCGGGGTCGCCACAGCGGAATGAACCGCCAACTTATCCAGCATTTGTTTTTACGCAGCGGATGCCCTTCCAGCTGCAACCCATCTCTGGGAAACATCCATTCACACTCATTCACTCTCATACACTACGGACAGTTTAGCCTAACCCAATTCACCTGTACCACGTCTTTGGACTTGTGGGGGAAACCGGAGCACCCGGAGGAAACCCACGCAACCACGGGGAGAATATGCAAACTCCACACAGAAATGCCAATTGACCCAGCCGAGGCTCGAACCAGCGACCTTCTTGCTGTGAGGCAAGCGTGCTACTCACTACGCCACCTTGGCGCCCCCTTGTTGAAATTACATTTTCTAAATTTTATTCTGGATGTGAACACATGACAAGAACAAAGGTGCTTGTGTATGAGAAAAGCCCATTTTAAAGGGGTGGTCCAGAGTGCATTTTTAAAGCTTGATTGTGTTTATGGGGTGCAAAGCAATGTGTGCTCATGCTTCATTTATAAAAAATCACGTTATTTTTTCATATCTCTTACTTTGATTATATACAGCTACTCGGCTAACATGAAACCGTCATGTTCCCTAGTTCCTCCAAAAGCCTGCCCTCAAGAGCCTCTGATTGGTCAGCTAACATAATGTGCTGAGATTTGCGGATCGGTTCCATGTCACCAGGAAGCGTCCTGCTATAGACCCTTTCAATGTGGTCATGCCATTGGCCCATAATGATTTCCTGCTTGTTTTCAAACTATTTTATTACTGCAACAAGAGGCAATAACTTAATGTTAAAACAGTTATTAAAACATTATTTAGCAATATGTGGCTCTTTTTGTATTCTCGCAAGCTATGACAAATGTAAAACAGGAAGTACGTTGGGACCATAGTTTTTTTTTTTTTTTCGTTTACATCCCTCGAAATGGTCTATAATATTACAGCACATCTGGCCACACCCTTCGCTGTGCAGGGTGTGTGCTTGTAACCTGAAGGGTTTATGACATCATTAACCAGGATGCTTTTTTTTGTAGTCCCCAAACTTCATTCGCTGTATGCTTTGCTAAGCTAACTCTGCACTCTTAAAAAAAAAGGTTCCTTGAGGTTCTATATAGAACCCTAGGGTTCTATACTTGGCCAGTAGAACCTTTTACCCAAAAAATGGTTCTATTTAGAACCCTTTGAGTGCAAAGAACCTTTTTGATTAAAATGGTTCTATAATGTGAGATTTATGACATAATTATATAGTAAAGATTATAAATAATAATAAGCTATAACACAGAGAGACAAAGCTTTTTGAGTCAAAACCTAATAAAATGACTGCTATGGTCAAAAACCTAATCAATGTATGATGGGATTTCTGTTTCATGCAGGTTTGTACATTACCATATAACTAATATTTATATATGCTTAATATTTAAATTTTGTTGACAAATTATTTTGTGAAATTAATTAAATAACCAGTTTGTTCAGACTGTACAGTGTGTTGTTATGGTTTAATAAATTATTTTAAACTAATAATCATGAAAAAGCCCTCTGGTGACGTCATTCATTTGTGGACTGGTGACGAGCCTGGAGAGTGACGGTTAATTTTTGAAAAGGAGACCTCCGCTATTGCTGCTCCATCATTCAGGTACGTTATTACTCTTTTAAAACTATAATAATGAAATATTTTGTATTACGGGGTAATGTTTCTCTTCCCTTGTCTTATATGGTGACAGACTGAATAAGGGGTAACGTTAATATGGATTAATACTGTGCTTGTAACTTTCTGATGGATTTCTGTCGTCAGCCTTCGGTTCAGGAATCTGTGTCAAGCTGACTTTGCTCTGCTTTTTGTTCGAAATAAGTTACAGTTTCGCTTTATTTGTTTGTCAGTATTAATTAAAACATCAATAACAATAAAACAGGTGCGTTATTTGAAGGCGAGCTCCGAGAGGCAGCGTGAAGCGCGTGCACGCTCTTTTAATGGTAACTTCATATGAGCCGATTTCCGCTTTCGTGCAGTTTTTATCTCCAACCTTGAACAAACGAGTACTTCCAGCTTGCTCGTGTGTGAGTTTAGCCCAGTTTAACTCGGGCTAAACTCTGTAAAGTAGTGTACACGCCGGCTAGTCTGCATTAAAACCTCAAGGGAACATGCCGCGCTCGCGCCCGCCCGAGTCTATGGACGCGCCCGCCCGAGTCTATGGACGCGCCCGCCCGAGTCTATGCACGCGCCCGCCCGAGTCTATGCACGCGCTATAGTAATAATTGCTAAGGGTATTATTAAAACCTTTCAAAGCCAAAACATATTTTAATAATCCATAGATTAAAGATCAGGTGTTATTTATGAAGGACATACAAACATGCAGGCTAAATGTATTGTGAAATGTTGAACCTTGTTAAATATAGGCTACATATATGTATATATTGTGCTAAATAGGTTTAAAATTCATATTTTAATGTATATCTTTCTTTTCTTCAAACAGCCTGGACACTGAACTGCATCGTAAATCTTGTGCTCAGTATGTATTATTGCTTTTAATTCTAAACAAACTGTATTAAGTATTATGAAATGAATATTATAAAAGACTTTAACATTGTATTGTAACCTGGGCTGCAGGACACAAGTAGCTTTGAAGAGGAAGGATCCCAGCTTAAAGAAGGACATGCGTTACATCCATAATTGTGACACAATTATCATCAACAAGGACACCTGGTAAATATTGTATTTTATAACATGCATATGTCAGACTTGGTTGTTGTGTACTGAAATATATTTATCACAAAAATGTTATATTACTTATTGCTGCTGTTTGTACAGTGAGAATATTAAGGTCATTGCTTATTAAAAAGTCCTGCAAAGAAAATATGTTTTAAAAGAAAGTGTAAATTTGCCCACAGGATTTGTTGCAATGTCTGCAAAACAAATTTAAAAATGAAAGGATTTCAGTGGTGAGCTCATCTATCATCTTGCAAAATGAAACAAATTAATGGGATGAAAAGGAAGTGAACTGTACTCTGAGGAACTTCACACAAGGCAAGTTCAGTTCAATACATTTGATGCCAAAGGTAGATTAATTCTGTGGTTTAAATTCATATTTACACACTCTAAAATGCTGTCTTTCTACCTCAGATTGTGATGGACCTGGAATGCGACACCAGATATTCATAAGTCAAGAACCGAATGAACACCCTTTTCCAGAGCACAGATTATGGAGGGGTTTGCAGAACTAATCGAGCAGTTTTTTCTTCTTGGAGTGCCACAGCTTGTGAGTAAACACTGTTACATTGTGTGCCAAATAGTTTTGCGTCCAAAATGACTTTAAGAAACTTGTATTGCTGAAAATATGTCATTTGGAAACTTACACATGAAGTAACCAAAATGTTTTTTGCATTTAGGATGCTGCTTAGAAAACTTGGTGAAGAACACAGAAACATCTTTAAAAGAAATGGCCCAAAAAGGGACAGAAAGAAGGAAGTGCTCCATGACAGTTTCATTGGACCAGCAGCGGAAACCGCAGAAGGTAACTACTCCCTATACTACATACTATTTGCCCCAAACACACACACACACACACACACACTTTAATTGTATTAATTATAACTGTAATTCTATTTGATGACTTATGTTAATTGGTTAAAAGTACTCAACATTAAAATATTGTTTTACAGAAATCCAAAGGTCCTACACCATCCAGGATTCAGCAGCTCTCCTGATTCCACCAAGGCTTGAAGTTTCAGCATTACAATGGACAACACTCACTCGCTATCCTTCAACTTCCTCATTTATCAGAGGCACCACAGTGGAGTGAATCACCAACTAATCTGCCCTTTCCAGCCACAACCCAGCACTTGGAAACACCCATATACTCTCTCATAGATCTACACACATTCACTCACTATGGCCAATTCACCTATACCGTACACATGCTTTTGGACTGTGGGGTCAACCGGAGCACCCAGAGGAAACCCATAAGAACACTGGGAGAACTTGCAAACTCCACACAGAAATGACAACTGGCCCAGTCAGGACTCGAACCAGTGACCTGCTTGCTGTGAGGTGACAGTTCTAACCAGTGAGCCACTGTGCCACCCATGGACAAAACTATTTACCTTATAAGAGAGGCTGACAGACATGGACATGCTACAGGTTGTGAAATGGCTGTTTGCAGTGTTTTGTCTAATCATTTTGCAATGTTTTAGTAATGTTTTTTTATTAAATTATGTATAAAAATGGATGTTGTGATGACCAATACATGCAGGTACCATCCACTTTTTGAAATTGTAGTGTTATTTAATAGATGTTTTGATTGTTTGTGTATTGTTTCTATCTGCATTGTGATATATTTCTCTTCATTTTAGACATGTGTGAAAGTGAAGCACTGTATTTGTTCAAACAGTAAAAAAGCTTAGAAAAGTGAAATCATTTCAATTACATTGTAAAATGCCATTAAACTGTTAAGGTAGATCTGCTGTCCAATGCAAAGTATGCAGAGGTGCAATTTTAAATATTTTAAAAAATATTTTGTATAATGAATTGAATAAATTTAAACAATTTGAATTGTCTGGATTGGTTTTATTTTTTATTCATTAATAAGTAACAATAATTCAATAATAAATAAAGAACCCTTGAATGGTTCTAAATAGAACCATCTAACTTGAATTCAAAGAACCATTTGGGGTTCTATTTAATGAACCCTTAAAATGGTTCTATATAGAACCTTTTTGGGGTTCCATATATGAAGCGCTCGATAGAACCGTTTTTGGTTCTATATAGAACCGTTTGTTTTAAGAGTGTGTAAGAGCCAATGTCTCCCTACACATTACGCTTTGAGCGTCTTACATTCAGAGATGTTGTTTATGTTCACACAGCTACATTACACATCAACTAAAGTTGATATCGTATTGAACCACCCCTTTAAATATAATGAATTATTATTGTTTCTATTTTATATAATAATAATAATAATAATAATAATAATAAATATAACATAAATAATAAATATAACCCAAATAAATAGTACTGTTAAACTGGTAATTTGATGCTTTGGCATACAGCACAGTAGTAATAACGAGTCCAAATTACCAATACTGATAAATATTAATAAATATTTGTTCACAGTATTTTTTTAATTTTGGAGGAAAACTCTGCCTCTAAATATTTCAAATAGGAAAATGTGCTAGAAAACTATGTAAATGATGCCTATACAATTAAATAATACATTTGCATATTTAAACAAAACATTTCAGACAACTTTATACAAAAAGTACCAAAAAACATTCTCAATGTAACGAATACAATGATAACCATTATTTGTTTATTATCAGTAAATATTAGCTTGTATTATCATCAAATACTAGAACATTTAAAACATTCATTCATTCGTTCTTTTCAGCTTAGTCCCTTTATTAATCAGGAATCACCACAGTGGAATGAACTGCCAACTCATCCAGCATATGTTTTATGCAGCAGATGCCCTTCCAGCTGCATCCCATCACTGGGAAACATCCATACACACTACGGACAATTTAGCTTACCCAGTTCATAATCTGCATGTCTTTGGACTTGCGGGGGAAACCGGAGCACCCGAAGGAAACCCACGCGAACACAGGGAGAACATGCAAACTCCACACAGAAATGCCAACTGACCCAGCCGAGGCTCGAACCAGCGACCTTCTTGCTGTAAGGCAATCGTGCTAAACAGGAAACAAAAGAAGACAACTTCTAGACAACTTTTACAAAAAAATTACTTTCGTAATGTAATTGGTCAGGAAGTACAGTAATCAATATTTATTATCAGTATTTTTACCTTGTTTATCTGCAGCGCCTTGCCTTAATGTCACCGGTTATAATGTAAATGTAATTAATAGGGCAGCACGGCGGTGCAGTGGGTGGCACGATCGCCTCACAGCAAGATGGTCGCTGGTTCGAGCCAACAGTTGCCTGTGTGGAATTTGCATGTTCTCCCAGTGGGTTTCCTCTGGGTGCTCCGGTTTCCTCCACAGTCTAAAGGCATGCAGTATAGGTGAATTCTATCAGCTAAATTGGCCTTAGTGTATGAATGTGAATGTAAGAGTGTAGGGGTGTTTCCTAGTGTTGGGTTGCCGCTGGAAGTTGGTGGTTCATTCTGCAGTGGTGACCCCTGATTAATAAAGGTAGGCCTACTAAGCCGAAAATAAAATGAATTAATAAATTAATCAGAAGTGGAAGTACAATGATAATCATTATTTATTATCAGTATTTTTTACCTTGTTTATCTGCAGTGCCTTGCCTTAATGTCATCAGATGTACTAAAACAGTCCAAGCATAACCAAAAGAAAAGAAAGGCAAACATAACAATCTTTATGTATTTAATCAGATATGAAAGTACCCTAGTAGCAAAGAATTCTGGCCCAGATTTGGCATGAATCTGGCAGAGCAGGCATTCATCCGGCACTGGCATACGGCATGTGGGCCAAACATGGCCCTGGTTTGGCAGAGGTGGAAACCGTCTTTAAGGCGGCACACAATACTTGGGCCTGATGTAAAATGTAGTATTCGGGCCAGATGTTATTAACTGATATGTGGGCCATGTAAGTTTGGCCAGTTTGACCCACATTTAAAATACATTTTTTTTTTTTTTCAAGAAAAGAAAAAATAAATTTTACCAATCAGGTCACTTTGAGAAAAAGCACAGCCATAGCACGCCTAAAGTGCAATGATTCATGGATTTATCAATTTCCTTGCTGTAGTAACACACCAACATATCTGGCCCAGTTCAGGCCCAATTATGGGTGATTAACTTGGCTGAGTCTTGGCCCAGATATGGTCCATGTTTGGCCCTTGTCTGGAAGTTAGACTTGGTCCAGTCATGTACCGTAATTCACTGCGGCATGTGGGCCAAGCAAAAGCTGATTGTGTTGGCCAGAGCTGGGCCAGATATATTTTGCTATGTGGGTACAATGATAACCATTATTTATTTATCTTTTTTTTTTTTTTTTACCTTTTTCATCTGCAAAACCTTGCCCGAATATCATCATTAAATCTACAAACAATCAAGCATAACCAAAAGAAAGTACAACTTTAATAAAGAAAAAAAACTTCTTTTTCATTTATTTATTATATGCATATATATGTTTTATTTACCTTGTTCGTCTGCGGCGTGTTTCCCTAATAGCATCAAATCTACTAAAACATTACACACATTGCAAGGATAAGCAAAGAAAATTAGCGTATTCTCTTTCTTTTACACAAAAATTAAATAAAAATTCAAAAGCTCGGTGGCGCGAACTTCATAGGAGCGCGCGCACCCTCGCCTCCCCGTGTGTAGCGGAAGTGGCTTGCCGGAGAGTTTCAGCAGGCTGACAGTAGAGGGGGAGAGAGAGAAAGAGAAATGGCGCCTCGGCACTTCGCTAGCTGAGACACACAGTCGGAGCGAAAGCAAAACTGACAAGAGCTTTAGGACAGGACCCGTTTATCAGCGGGGACAGACAGCGACCATGGTGAACACCAGGAAGAGCTCGGAGCACAAGCCCAGCAGTCCCTTCATCTCGGGCCGGACGAGGTCGTCTCAGAGGAACAACCCAAACTTGGACGAGCACAACAGCCGTGTAAGGAAGAGAGAGACACCGGCAGCCTATTCTCTTCGCCAGCCGGTTAGCAAACCGCTCACTCTGGCCTCCTGCACACGAATGAATGCATGGATAAACAGAGAAACGGATGGATGGATGCACGTCCACCTCTTTTGTTACCAAATTGCGCCTTGAGTGACACTTGGCGATGCAGAAATGGCAGTTTAGTGACACGACTACGCTTAAGCACGACGTGTCGCTTAGTTTTGTGTGTTTGGTCACCAATAATTGCCGGACATCGGTAAACGCCGGTTGGCTGGTTTAACGCACTCATTGCCCCCAAGTTGTCTTTGTTATATTGGTGTCCGATTCTCGAATGAATCGTTCCGTTGAACAGGTTCTTTTGAATGATTCGAGCGAACCGATTCGCTGTGCGTCTATAGTACTTGATTGTAAATACTTTGGCTGTAAAACGTGAAATGTAGTTTGTTTTTGTCGAGAAGGTAGGATATTATTTTATAGACAAAACAATATGTGTAAAATAAATTTGGAATGACCAAATTTATGGTCATTTTTTGAAATAAATTGGTTACAAGTTACCAAGAAGTTGCGAAACAACTAGCCTGTTCGAATGTCTTAGTAATCTTATTTATGTGCCAGTAATTGTGGTGTGACACAAAATTAATTGATTTAAAATGCTATTAAGCACGAGCAGTTTGGAACGGATGTCTCCAAAGCAATCTGGAGCGGTTAACGAAGTGAATCATTCAAAACAACAGTTCAAACGAACCGACTCTCTGGCACGAATCGAGCGATATTTTGTTGCTGTGTGTTTGTTGCGCTCGAGCGGCACCGGCGCGCGCCATGCTGTCACGCGCTCGGACGCACCGATTAAACAGTCAAAACAAAAGCGCGCTTCACACCTTTTGTCGTTAAATATCTTTTCTCCGCGTGTCTTCAACAATAAAACAAGCTAGTGTTGGGGGAAGGGAAAAGCTCAGCTGAGACAGACCCCTTGTGGCTCAGAACAGACAGTGTTCGTGATTTTTGGAAAGTAAACTTTGAACTTCATAGTGTTTATGTGAAACTTCAGCTGCTGTGTTTTGTCGGCTCTTGCCACAGGTTGTTTCTTGTTGATGTTTGGACTGCTTGAAGCGACAATACATCTAGAGTTCCTGTCGCTGTGTTGTAGTGCTTTTAGATTGTTTAATCAGGGTGCTATCATGTTTTTAGACTTTACTGTGGTACTTTCATGGTATTCAGTATTGTGGTATATGGCACCGTTGTTAAGCTCTATGCCATTGTCCTAGAAATCAGTAGTGCACTACAATAGTTTTTGCAAGGGTGTGTAGTTTAATTATCAAAATTGTTAGTTGTCATGGATATTTAGCTTTTATTTAGAGAAACATTATCAGACAACTGCAACAGGTTGCTTTCTGGCTTAGGAAGATTGTCCTCTTGCAGTATATTTGATCAGTGCTTCAACTGATGCTCATTTATGTTTGCTGTTATGATCTTTATAAGCAGAGCGGGGATATATGGTGACGGGGGATATGCCTCCCTCACTTTTAGAGACAGACCGTTTAGAACAGGGGTGTCCAAACTCGGTCCTGGAGGGCTGGTGTCCTGCAAAGTTTTGTTCCAGACACACCTGTGCCAGCTAATCAAGCTCCTGCAAGGCTTTCTAGAAACATCTTTGCAGGTGTGTTGAAGCAAGTTGGAGCTAAAATCTGCAGGATACCGGCCCTCCCGGACTGATTTTGGACACCCCTGATTTAGAAACATGTGATTAATAATTATATGAACGTAAACTTTTGCATCTTATACAGCTGTCCCCCCACTTTTAAAATGTCCGCTACGCCCCTGTCTTTAAGTGTGTGATAATTAGGATTTCAGACTTTCAGACTCAAATTGATAGCTGTGATTTGTGAATTTTTATAATAATAATAATAACAGTAATCTAATTCCTAAAATGGGAACAGTAATACAAATATTTTCCTGATTTTTAATAGTAATTAGATTTAGATTAGATTCAACTTTATTGTCATTAAACAAGTACAAGGCACCGAAATGCAGTTTAGGTCTAACCAGGAGTGCAATAGCAGCAAGTGCAGGATAAAGGTATAAGTTATAAAGTGCAATTATAGGAAAACTATGATGATATTTACAGATGGATGTAGTATGAACATTATATGCATGTAAATGTACATCTGTAAACAGAGATTTCCAATAGTTGAATATATGTACAGTTTGCGATTAATAATCAGAGGTATGCAGATACATATGAACATGATTACGAATGTATATGTGCAATGGGTATATACAAATTTTAAGATGGATTAGTGCATTATAGTTAGGCCTGTCACATTAATCAATATATCGACTTATCGCACAAAACATGGACATGACCTCATCCATTTTTGGTGATGCAATATATATCGCTCATACCTAAAGACCAATTCTTGCAACATTTTAGCTGATTGCACAACCTCTCTATCTCTATTGGAGGTGTCAGTGTTAGTATGGTTAAAAAAACAGTAGTATTTACCATAAATGACTAAAGTATATTTTGATGTGCGTGCCTGACAACTGAAAATAGATCTGGTAGCAGATATCGCAACCTCTGTTACTTTTTACCTTGCTTTTTTTTGTCAACATTTATTATTATTTGTTTAGGATATGCGTTTTCACATTCTGATTCCAATGCCTACTCATTAAATGATTAAAATGACTAAATTAAATTAAATATTCTTAAGAACAAAATATGATGTGTTCTTTTTAAGAGTGTACTTGCGTTATAATGCTATTATATTGCCATTCTGGCATTAAAATAACAATAATATCGTTTATCCCAATATATTTTGATGCAATATATCGTACAACAAAAAATAGATATCGTGACAGGCTTAATCATAGTGCGATAAATGTGCAGTTTTAATTCTGAAAATGATAAATAATGCAGTGTTTAAGGGGAATGTAAGTTATGAGGAGAGTGTGTGGGTGTATGGGGGACAAAATAGTCAGTGGGGGGCTGAGTTTAAAGTACACGTTGATGATAATAGAGAGTTCATATTGGTGATAATAAGAAACAAATCATATTGTGATGTGTTATGCATGTGTTGTAATAAGTCAGTTCTTTTGAACCGGTCGTCAAACTGGTTCACAAATTGTTCTGAATCATTCATTAGTGATTCATGGTGATTTTTCAAAGCTTTTTACAAATCTGAATCTATTGCAAGAAAATTGGTCATAAAGTGAGGGAACCCTGACATAATTTGATAATTATGTCTGCTTCATTGTATTTTTAAATGTCTTGTCTTTGGTTGCGTTGGGTGGTTTCGTGTGAATCATAAAGGTTAGTCTAAGATTTGGGAGGAGATGGAAAAACAAATTAATAGATGGCAATAGGGCTGCATGATATTTGAAAACCTGACATTGCGATATTTTGTTTGGCTGCAATTTATATATTGCAATATGTATATAGTTTCACCAGATGATTTGAATAGCTACTTGGAAAGCTTTCATTAATTTAGATTGACTGGCGTGATCAAGTTCTTCTCCATGCAGTGCTTCTGCATGAAATATAATAAATTACAAGCATATATAAAAGTTAAATAAACATTTCTTTATGATTTTTTATTGAGTCTAACAGTATTAAAATACAAAAATTTAACATTCAAACGTAAAATAACATGATCATCGTCATATGAATATTTATATACATTCAATTATTCATTCATTTTCTTTTCGGCGTGGTCCCTTTATTAATCTGGGGTCACCACATAGGAATGAACTGGCAATTTGTCCAGCATATGTTTTATTCAGCGGATGCCCGTCTAGCTGCAAGCCATCACTGGGAAACATCCATACACACTCATTTAGACACAAATTGTGCACTATGGACAATTTAGCTTACCCAATTCAACTTCAGAAATGCCAGCTGACCCAGCCAAGGCTCGAACTAGTGGCCACCTTGCTGTCAGGCAATCGTGCTACCTACTGTGCCTCCGTGACACCCTATTTATATACAATAATATAAAAATAACGCCTAATATTTTTTATCTTTTAATCTTTATTAAGCAATCTAATCCTGTGATGTGACAATTGCGGATACATTGCGATATCGATGCTTAAACAATACTCACAGAATCAGTAAAAAATGATAAAGCTGTGGATATGTGAATCCTCTTAAGGCAACTCGAGGTGTCAGCTATGATATTGCGCCAAGTGTCCCTATTGCAGATCATATTTGAGAGTGGACTTGCTATCTTCATATTCATCTCTGTGTATTCTGCATGCTTGTGGATGCTTTTTAACATCCTGCACACCTCTCTGTTACAGAAAGAGCCCAGCAGTGATGCTAACAGCAGTAGCCCGCGTTTGTCCCCGCCACCCAAGCGGACACGCAGACAGACGCCACCAAGTTCTACTGATACTTCTCCAAGTCCCCAGAGCAAAGGCCAGAGAGGCTCATGGACTATGTCCAAACACTGTACTAGGTGAGGTTGGACACTATTTATTTCAGGTTTAGGTGTATAGCCATTTTCACAACAAATATTATTGCAAAGCAGCTTACAAAATGCGCACATTATCACACAACATTCAAAATCATAATGTGGGAATGATGTATAGTTTACCCATTCTGGTGTAAAATTAACCAGCGAGGTTGGATACTAGACTTTTTGTAGTCCTTGTAGCAACAATTATTATTCCAGAATAGCTTTATAAAATTCACAAATTAGTAAATAACAATGAAAACCAGCAAGTTAGGCTGTGTAGTATACTGTTGATATATGTTGGCTGTGTCTCAATCAGCACCCTAGCTCCTGAGGTTGCTCATCAGTAGGTCATATGCATGAATTTGGGCGCTGGTTAGAATAGTGATGAGCTTGATTTCCTACACATTGGGACACACTTAGTCTGACATGAGAACATCCTCATTGTACATCATCAAAACTGGCGTTTATAAACGACAGCAGAACTAATCATTTTCATATATATTCATTTAACTAAGTTGTGTTATTTACACTGTTTTCACTCTGTTGATCAGGGCAGCGTTTTAGTTTTGTACTTACACAATCTGCATGTCAAAGATGCTATCTGACATGCAGTAGATCCCAAATGATTCCTGCGATTTGCATTTTATATATATGCGTTTTTAGACCATACTCATTTGGAGTGTTTGTTTTGCCACCTGGTGCATTTTCTTCCTTACTTTGATACTTTTTGGCATTTGTAAGTACTCTGATCCATATAAGAACAATTCATCCAAGATGGCCTGAATAAGGTGGTCTCGGGCTGCTCAAAAATAAACTCAACCTAACGAAATCCTCCAGGGTTTATCATGATCTATTACAATTGTTTCATGGAAAGCACCAGTGTTTGATGTATCTAAAAGGCAATCATGGGGCAAATAATTTTGTTCAATTTCTACTTTAAATTTGGTTGGGTGAAGATATTTTAGGACTATATTGCTGAGATCCCACCAACTTTGCAAATGTAAGTATTAGCGTGAGTAGATTACATACAAAGTCATTGCAAATGCATAAATAGAGGTGAATTCCACACGAATACGCAACAGGGTTGCCACAAAATGTGGAACTCTTCTAAATCGTGCAAGTTAATAAATTCATGCAAGTGAATAAATTCAATTCAAGTGAAAAATTTGCAAAAACACAAGTTCTTCAAGTAATCTAGAATGAGTGAATGGAATGTGTACCCAGATTAAAACTATATATGGAAGGATCCATGATTTTTGCTAAAAAGTGTAATGTAATATAATAACATCTATGAACAAAGCTACAGTATGTCATTAGTTCTTATGGTCATAATTGAATCTCAGGCCATACAGATGCACTCTGTCCAATGAGAGGATGGTTCACTTATGTGTGACTTTTATTCATTCATTTTCCTTCGGCTTAGTCCATTATTTATCAGGGGTTGCCACAGCGGAATGAACCCCTAACTATTCCGGCATATGTTTTACGCAGCGGATGCTCTTCCAGCTGCAACTCCATAATGCGAAACTCCCATTCACACATTCAACACAACTCACACATACTGATTCATAGACATTCACACATTACGCATTCACACTTGCACTCTTACACTAAAAACATATTAGTTTATCCAATGCACCTATAGCGCATGTCTTTGGACTGTGGGGGAAACCGAGCATCTAGAGGACACCCACACCAACACAGTGGAGAACATGCAAACTTCACACTGCTGGGACTCGAACCACATGGGACTCAAACCAGTGACCTTTTTGTTGTGAGGCAATAGTGCTAACCACTAAACCACCATTCACGTGACTTGATGCAGCAAATTTCAATCAAAATCAGTATGTATAATCAACTGTTTTACTGGTTAACCTTCAGTTCCATCCAACAACCTGTCAACTCATGTAGATATAATTTTTCTGTTCTTAATTAAAAATTTCATCTTATTTCCCAGCGGTGGCATCAAAACTTAATCATCCATTTTGTGAGTTGCAATATTAATTGCAAACTATCAGTGGGAAAATAACATACACCCCTTTCCTTTCATATTTGAGTTTTCAGCAACCTTACCGTTTATCATATGTCTACATGAGATAAAAGCAGGTTTTTACAGCTTATTTGTGTGATGAGCATCCTGGCGCTGTTGTCTTGGGAAAAAAAAAATTACTAGTCGGTTTGTGCTCAAGCTGGTTTTGATCTTATGCCAATAGGAAAACATGCATTTACATGACCACATCCATTGTCAGCATGAGCATAACTAGTTAAGGCATAATCCCTATTCTGTTTTTTGCCCCTACCCCTTGGTTCTTGAAACAGTGTGAAGGGGAAGGGCTTCAAAATTTACCCTTAATAAAGGGGACAGCACTACAACCCCTGCACACGTCATCATATGTCATCGCAAGCTCTTACTTCATATAAGATCGATGATCGAGACTGCTGTAGCTATTCCAGTTGCGTTATTTTTTTTTTTTTATCTTCAGGAAATCACCAATCTCAACGAAATCATGTTATCATAACAATATAATGTGGCGATAAGCTTGTAACTGTATTGTGCATTTACAGCGTGGCCATATTCATCTAAACAAACGAAAGCAACATTAACATTATACTGTAAAAATCTCATTCCCAGCCACTAGAGTTTTCTGACAGGGTGTTCGAATGTCATCGATTGTCAGATGTGAAAGTATGCTGTGGGCTAGCTATACAGGAGTTATTATTATGGATTATAGATAGCAAAATTTAGCGCTTTTCTTTTAATCATTTTCTTTTTTTTTTTTAAAGCATGACTCTAAAACATGAACGTTGTTGCGAATGTATTAAAACATAAGCTTGTATATTTTAAAAATTAATAATAATAATGACTAGTTGTAGCTGGTTTATTGTGGGAAATTTTCTTGCCCCTTGGTTTCAAATGTGGGCCTAAAAAATCTCAGGGCGTACTCACACTATGTACAGTTCCCTTAACCGGGCCGAAGCACACTTGTCCCCCCGACGGGCCGCAATCACAATACATTCGGGCCTGAGCACGCTTACGCCATCGATGTTGCGCTGTTCAGTGTTAGAGAAGTGCTCTCGCTCAACACAGTGGACATTTCAGCGACAGTTTGCCTTCATTAAGCGGTAAGAATGAATAATAAATCTATATGAAATGATCCCAAAAGTAACGTCTCCTCTTCAGTTTTCGTGCTCAGGCGCGCTTTGCACTCACACTACAAGCGTACCGTGCCATAGCCCAAGTGAACCGCACTCAGGCACACCTCTTCCAACTGGGCCAGGGCCGGCCAACTGTACCGTGCCTGAGCCCGATTCAGAGCACTCACACTTCTCAAACGATCCAGGAAACGGGCCTGGGCATGGTTAGGATAGCATAGTGTGAGTATGCCCTTAGTTTTAAGAGCTATCTAGCCCTTCTCTTGAGCCCTACACCTTTAAGCCGAAGAGAATTGAGACACCCGTACCCCGTCACATGAATGGTCAAAACAAGGGCTAGGGTAAAGGCTCATATTGTGCGTTTTTTATTTTATTTTTTATTTCATTTAAAAAAAAAAAATATTATTATAATTTTTTAATTATTTTTTTTATTTATTTTTTTATTTTTTTAATCCTTAACAATTGTGGCATGTCAGACTGCACGAACATGGCTCACATCTCACACTGTAAGTTTTCGGCTGTCATAAAGTCAGACTGAAACACAATAAAGACGCGCCAAACACGAACGAAAACGCCCCCGGACATTGACGTCATCCATCCGTGAAATTTTCACTATCCCGCGTTCTGAAACGATTCCTCACAGCAAATGTAAACAAACTGTAGCGGTAATTTTGCACACAGCACGCCTCTAATAAATCCAGGAAGAAAAAAACAGTTTTGACCCGCAGTCAATTTAAATTGTCGCATGGATTGCGTCATCAAATTCAGTGCTTCTATTGGTTCTTGGATTAATGCTCATCGCAGCTGTTGTCACACTGCAGAAAAGTGTCTGAAATCTTCTGACACTGCCAGAACTTAATCGAAGGAAAAATCTTATCGCAACAGGCATCAAGCAGCAGTCTGTGAACATGTCAAACCAACAATCAAAGATCACAGATTTTAGCCTTTAGGATTTCCAAATTTGTCTTTGATGACAAAATCGTGGCTGAAATCTCACATTGTGAGCAGGGCTCAAGGGGAAAAGCTAAGGGGTAGAATTGGGATTGGGCCCAAGTGTGCAGATTAATGCATTGTGTTCTTTATATTATCTGTTATGAATTATTTTCTCAATGATTTTCACAATGTCTTCCAGGTTGTCCACTGGTGCCTTGCAGAATGGACACAGTAAGTATAAATTAGTATCTTTATTTTATTTTATAAATGTTCATCAAAATTATAAGTATTTTGCCACATAACTCGTCTCTTTAGAAGATTTGATTTATGTTCGCTTAACATATAAGTAACTGGCTATGCATCCGTCAAGACAGGCATTTGACTTCATTTAGTGTGTGTTTGCTTAAAGTGCAAAAAGACGTAAAACCTAACTTGATTTGGCATTCTCTAAATTTAATTTGAAATCAATTTGCGCAATCCTCAGAACAAAGATGGTGCTTTTATAAGAGTCAAATTCGGTTTTACTTTAATGTTGTTTGTTCATGAAAGTTTGATTTGTCCTTCATCAGGTGATGGTTTTAGTAATTTCTGTGTTTTTTTTCTTCAAGCCATAGGTCGAATGAGTCTGAGGGGTGATTCTACATCAGGCGGGGACCACGGTCGCATGAATGGTCATGTTGAACTCAAGAGAAGCCGTCGTGTCAGGAAATCCCAGTTTGAACACCTCAATCAGAGTTTACTTTTCGACCAACTAGTCAACAGGTAAAAGCTGATACTTGTGTATATATATATTGCTGATTCATATTAGGTGGTAGTTTCTTTAAATGAAGAGAACTGTTAACTTCCTAACTTAAAGTTGCCATGAAATGGAGGTTAAGATTGACCTTTTTTTCATATGGTGATGTACATCAAATTGAAAACTGTTCTGAAAGCAGAAAAACATGTAGGGCGGTGCATGATTTCTTTTTTGGGAGCTGATTAAATTGTTGGAAGATTGTCACTAACAAAATGGAGAAAGGCTGATGAAGTAGCCCTTCTTAATGTATCTAGTAATAAATAAGTAATGGGTTCTTTTTAGAAGAAAGTGTTTGTCATTACATTTGGTGATTTGTTTTTGATTAACATTTCATGCTTCCAAACTTCAGTTAAGGGCACATAGTGCTTATGAAATGAGACGCCTTGATTAATAGCACCGCCCTAAAGGCATTCCATGTGACCCGAAGTAAAGAAAACAGACCTTAAATGCTCCGATTTTATAACTGTATACTAGGGGTGTCAAAATTAATTGTTTTTTCGATGCATTGTGATGCAGACGCAAGCTATTGTGTACCTGTTCAGTAATGATCATAACCAGTTATTGTGTATTGACGTAATTTTTCACATATGCTTTACATGGCAGTAGGTTACCGTGGAAAGGGAGGTGACCGCGAGTAATTAAAATGCTCAAACTACATAAAAAGCAGATAACAGTGCACAATTCACTGCTTGTGAATTCCCAGCCAGGGAAAAAGGTAAAGCTGAAACTCTCTAATTCTCTGTGACCCTCTGGCGTGTTCGTGAGGTAACGTTTTATCTCCTCTCTCGGCTGTTACAACAATTACGTTACTTGTGGACCCAGACACGAGTGTGTCTGCAGAGTGAGTTTTCTTCAGTGCGTCGCTGTCTATAATGGATTGGCTGATCGCTGAACAGCACCAGATCCACACTGACCATTACATCCAATCACAGCCTTTTCTGTTTAACGCATGATCAATCATAGGCGTTTAAGAACTCACTCAACAATGCTCAAGAAGCAAGCGGGATAATATTTACGTTTGTTTATTTGCTTTAAATGCTGTGCATGTACTTTAGTTTTGTTTGATGCGTTTCTTTGAGCAGGTAAAAGGTAAAGTACATATAGCTGCTTGTGTTAAAGGACAAAATTGCATTACAAATAATATATAAATATAGATATATTTATAAGTTATTTGTTGCTAAGTAAAATATCAAGTTGTTTATAGAAAGCTTCGTCAATGCATCGAGATATCGAATTGAACCGAATCGATGGCATGATAGTCATAACTGAACTGAACCGTTAGACCAGTGTAGAGTCATACCCCAACTGTATAGAGTTCAACGGAAGCGCTTGACCCAGGCTACTGAAAATGAAAAGTCTTTCTGCATACTTCTGCATATACCCTATTACCGTAACTTTTCTAGCTAACCTAATTAACATAGCTAAGCCTTTAAATGTCACTTTAAGCTGAACACAAGTATCTTGAAAAATATCTAGTAAAATATTATGTGCTGTCATCATGATAAAGATAAAATAAAAAATCAGTGATGAGAAATGAGTTATTAAAACTATTATGTTTAGAAATGTATTGGAAACAGTCTTCTTTACGTTAAACAGAAATTGGGGAAAATATACAGGAGGGCTAATCATTCAGAAGGGTAGTGATGCTCCGATTGATCGGCGACCAATCAGGATCAGCCGTTATTGGCTAAAAATAACTTGATCGGCTAACCCCAAAAGCGCTGATCAAAAAAGTTGATCACTTGACGTAAATTACTCGCACGACCTTTTCACACGTGCATGCACAGCGCACATGTAAACAACAGCAGAGCAGAGCTTACCAGTGACAACATGAGTTCCCCCGTCTTTTTCAAAAGTGTCCAATAACGTAAAGTTAGCCGTTTGCAATGTATGTCGTGATGAAATCGCTCGAAGTGGAAGCAAGCAACGGCATTTTTAACACCAGTAACATCATTAGGCATCTTAGAACACGCCATACAAGCCAACAACATCCAAATCCCTCATCCAGCCGACTGCAAGTGATGCATTTAAACGGCATGAACCATACAGCAGGGATAGTACGAGGTGAAAAGATATCGCGTTCAGAATTATGGAATTCATTTGGTTTGGTGAACGCATTTAGCGGCATGCTTTATTCACGGGGGATCGAAAGAGAAAAAGTCCACGCAATTATAACAGACAAAGTCAGAAACATGCAGGAAGCAATGAGAGACGCAGCTTTCCCTGGCCTACCATGTGTGGCGCACACTCTCCAGTTTGCTCTGCATGTATGGCACGCTGTTTTGACATTTAATCTATAGCCCGTACTAGTATCTATTTTCATGTTACTTGTGCTTAATTTTTAGATACTAGTATCTTTTCCATTAACTAGTAGTACTTATTTATTTGCCTCTTAAACTCTGGTGCTATTTTGGGATTTCCACCTGGATTTTGTCTACCCAATTTTAAAAGCTTCCTAAATCCACATGCAGAGGAGTAAATGCAAAAATGTGGTATCATTTTAAAGAAAACCCTTTAAATTTTCATAAAACACTGTTGAAAGTGATTAAAATAATTGTATATGTTGTCTGTGTTATCATAAACACTTAAAAAAAGAGGCGCTTTCTGTATTTTTTTCTTTATAAACTCAAATTTAAAAGAGTACCTTTTAGGTTCTGTGTGGTCTAGGTTTCTGTAATTAATTTTTGGTGGTTCCTGCACATGTCAGTAGTCATAAGAAAAACGAAAAATGTCTCTATCATAATCTATGCAAAAGTTATTGTATTCCAACTGAAGAGAGGTGCTATACCTTTTTAATGTAATTTCCGCCTACCAAACTTGGAAAGTCTTCCATATCCAAATGCAGTGGTATAAATGACAAAATTTCAGTGTTATTGGACAGAAAACCATTTGAATTTACAAAAGAAACTGCTGAAAGTAATAAATAATATGTTCTAATAAATAATCATTTGTTCTAAAATGATTTTTTAAAAATGTGTAGCTAATCCCGTAAGAGAATAAGACAACTCCAGACAGTCCTGCTTGAAACCAGCAGATAGCAGCAAACACAAGGAAAAAGAACTTTGTCTCTGCCATAGAGTATGCAAAGGTTATTGTAATTCAACTGAATATTGGGAAAATAACTTTTTGATCGATCCTATCAAATATAACATATTTGCTTCTGCAAAGTTCTTACATGATAAGAGCATGAGTTTCCATTTCTTTCTTATTTCTCCTTCCCATTTGTATCATAACATTATACCAAAGAGGTCAAAGTCAGCTTCTTCAAAACTTCCTCAGCTCCTAGAAAAAAGCTTATTTTGAGGCTGTCTTCTTTTTCTGCGCCATAAAAAAATGCGGTGATTCATTCGATAACTGTTTGATTTGTGAATATAATTCAGTAAAGGAAAGCTAGAATCGTACATGGACAGGCAAGAGCTTTTATTTGAGCTATGACTTGTACATGTGTGTCATATATGAAGCATATAAAAATATGAAAATGACTGCTCGGGTATCCAGTATTTTGTTGTGTGATTAAATGTTAAATGTTACTTTTGTACAGTAAAATAAAAACCTAAGTGATGCATATGTGCATAAAATATAGCTTCTACGCTTTCAAACGGAACCACTTATAGGGGTCTTGCGCAACCACGGACCTTTAAAAATGAAAGGGAAGTTGATAACATCACCGGACCCGGTACCGGGCCCGCAGAGTTTAAGAGGTTAGACAGCGCCTCTTCTTTAGATACTAGTGCTTTATAAAAATATTCTAGAGCTTATTCATTAGACACTAGGTTATTTTATTTAACACTAGTGCTTATTCATTTAATACTAGTACTTATTTATTAGATGCTAGTACTTATTAAATATATACTAGTACATATTCATTAGGTACTAGTACTTACTAAATAGATACTAGTTTTTATTTATTATTGAAATAGTGATTAGTAACTATTCTGTTGTTACTAGTAACAGATGTAAAACTGTGTTGGTGTAAACTCTGCTAGATTATAAATAAAAGATTCCCATTCCCCTGCCATTGTGTGATCGGCAATCGGTGATCAGCGCCAAAAATGCTGATCGGAGCATCTCTACAGAAGGGTAATAATTCTGACTCCAACTGCATGTCTAGACATTTGTTTAGCGTTGACCTAACTAGTCAGCGAATCATTAAGCAAATGATTTAACTTCTGGTTTCCTTTGAGAGTCAGTCTGTAAGCTTAGTGAGCACCAGATCACTTTATATTAACCTCTTTTGCTTCACGACTGCAAACCTGCTAGCCTCCAACCCCATAGCTCTACTGGGAGCACACAGAATCCAAATCATGCTTCAGATTGGATTTTGCATGCATGTGTTATAATTCCCACTCGGTTTTGAATAGCTTTTGTATAATTAGTTAGACATCTGATGAAGCCAGCAAAGTTTACTCTTGCAGAAATAGACACTTTTAAGCTCATCAAGAACTAAAACAAGACGATATGCAGATGTATGATGACGGGAGTAATTAAGCTTCCTTTCATGCACGTAATGGTTTGTGATTTAATTGGTGATTCCTAGCCAGGGCTACATGTATCCCAGGGGTGCTTAAAGCAGGTTCCGGCTGTACTAGAAAAGATGTAGACTTTGCTTCGTTAAACCTGTGAGTCTTTGTTAAGATTTTCTTTACAAATGACACGTCTGCACTCTTGACTGTATTTCACACTTGTTTGAGCTTCTGTGGTATTGAGATTCAGTCAGGACTGTGCGATTTGGAGAAAATATCTAATTGTGTTTTTTTTTTTTTTTTTTTTTTTTTCTGACAGTTGCTATTTGATATGCGGTTTTTAATTTTGTTAACAAACTTCAGCTCTGTATCGTAGCTTCTTACTGCTAAAATGCAGTGAGTGTTCACTTTTTGGTGCGTTAATCTAGTCAATACTTTCGTTCAGAGGTAATGATTCGCACTCATCAGGAAATTGCTTCGTGTTGTTCTTATTTTTACATTCTTTGGGTGACTCAATAAAACAAACGTTTCAGCACAATGCGTTCCTCAGTGATCCCCCCTTATGATTGTGTAGTGCTTTGGGTGTATACACGATAAATGCACTATATAAATAAACATTACATCACGTTACATTACATAAAAATGTGGACGTGGAATAGGGCTTCACAATATATTGTTTCAACATCAATATTGCAGTGTCAAGTCAATCTTGAGTCGGAATTCTAGTTGACCAGAACTTTTTTGACACTGCAAAAAAGGTTTTTCGTATTTAGTTTTGTCTTGTTTCTAGTCCAATTTGAATAATTAAAAGCAAAAACATTGTATGGTTTTCGGAAATAAATCAAAACTGAGAGATATTATCAATTGAAGATAAATAATCTGCCAGTGTTGGAGGTAAAATATTCTTATTTCAAACTAAAATAGATTATTTTGCTTGCCTCACTGGCAGATTTCTTTAATTTTCACTTAATTTTTACAACAAAGCTGTATATTCAACTCAAGTCACCTTTATTTGTATAGCGCTTTTACAATGTAGATTGTGTCAAAGCAGCTTCACATAGAAGGTTATAGTAAATTGAAAGTGTCAGTCCAGTTATTAATGATGGAGTTCAGTTCAGTTCAGTTCAGAGTTGTTTAACATTCACTACTTAGAGTCCAAACACAGAAGAGTATTCCATCGGTGCGCAGCTCTAGCTGCAGTCTAGTCGCCGGATGCTGGAGAACTCGAGGCTCGTCTGTCCTTCGAGGGTCACAGGAATCCGTCTCTTGCTTGCTACTCCACCAAGCAGCTTCTCAGGATACAGCGTGGTCCAGGATTATGGAGCCTATATGTATTTTACTTGCCTAGAAAATGGTTCTTGATATAAGAATGTTAAGATAGAAAGGAGACTAAAATTAAAAAAGCATATTTGTGTCACTGCAAATTTTATCACAGTTTGTATTAAACTTTCATGTCTTTTAAGGCATGTGCATATGTACACATTTCAAGCTAGTTTAAAACAGTTAGGCACTAGAAATTATGATGTTTGGAGGTGTAAAAATAGCTCTACTAAGGCTGCACGCTATTTGAAAAATCGTCATGTTTTATGTATTGCAATAGGAGCACAATTTCACTAGATTTGTTGAATAACTATTTGGAAAGAATTGATCTTTAGATTGATGGGATGATTCTGTAGGGGAGAGCTTGTGCATAAAATATAAGAAACGCTCTACAAGCATAGACCAATTCAATAAAGTACAAGATACAAATGATATCAACAGCATTTTGTTTTCAGAGAAGTCAAACTGTATTCATATAAACAGTTATTAAATAATCAAACATATAAATATTACTGCATAGTCTTCATTGAAGAGCTTGTGCATAAAATATAAGAAACACTCTACAAGCATAGATAAATTCAATAAAGAACAAGATACAATTGATATAAACAGCATTTTGTTTTCAGAGAAGTCAAACTGTATTCAGGGAGACAGTTATTAAATAATCAAACATATAAATATTACTGCATAGTCTATATTTTTATAAACAATACACTAAAATAAATATTCTTATTTTAAATATTCTTAGTTATTCATTTCTCAAAGTTACAATCGGTACAATTTCTTATGCCTGAATGCTTTTAAAACCCTCACACAGTCACAGGCCTTTGCGGAAACAATTGCGGAATTATAAATATCTAATAATCTAGACTTAACATTACGCATAATCGCAATGTTACTATCGCGAATGATCACATTGAGATATCGATGCTGAAACGATATATTGTGCACTCCTAATCCCTAAAGTGTTTTTTATTTTGCTTTTGATTTTCTGTACCGGAATACTGTTGTATATTGCAGGTAAACAAATACCGCAATATCCGATTATTCCAATATTACACATACTTAACTTGAACACTTTTTGACAAAAATGGCATTTTCAAATATATCCAGATTAGTGCAGAAGCAGCCTCAGCATTTAAATTGAACTGTTTACATATGTAGTGGCTGTTTCCAACTATTAAAAGGCGTTTTCAGTGATCTGATCGGTTGCTTACTCTGTTTAAAAAAACGATTTATTGTATTAATGCTGTTTCTTTACTTTGGGTATTCAGAAAGCAAAACTTGCCAACTTTGATTGCCAACTGTGTGATTGACTTTATGTAATCATCATATTGAGAAACATCATCATATATTAAAAAGAAAAATGTAATTAGAATTTTTTTTGTGATTTTTTTGCTAGGTTGCTAGGTTTGCTAGGTTGTGTCCTAGTCCGGGTTTAAGTGTGAGGTAACATGTTGCTGCTAGTCAAAGACAGATGGTGTGGGTATTGGAGGGAAGAATCCTGCTGGTGTTGCACATGAATGGCTTGAGCTGCTTTACTCATTCTGAATGACGTTTCTCTGCATTAACCTTGTAAAGCCCGACATGAGAAGAAATGGATGCATCTGTTTAAAGTGGAGCAGTTTTAAAATGATGAAGCATTCCAATGTGCAAACATATTAAAAAAACAAAAAACAAAAAAAACAAACAAACAAACAACATATTTGATGCATCAGATTTTTATGGCTCATTGTAGCGCTGGGCGATTTGGCCTAAAATCTAAATCTTGATTAATGGAACATTTAAACTCGATTATGATTAATGAACAATTATTTCATCTATTATTTTTTTCCCCTCATAGTTTGACAAGTTTTGTACAGTAAATGTGCGCACAAGTTACAAGTGAGAGATGTTTGAATGAAGGGTGCATTACTTGATTTTAAACAAAGGAAACACACTTTGTACTATCTAGGATTATTTACTTCAACGTTGAACAACTGAAACAGTTACTCTTTCTTATAAAAAAGTGAAAATAAGTAACTTGCACTTTTGATAACAAAATTAATTAGTATTATTATGTTTTTCATATTAAACATGGAAAATAAGCAGTATCTCTTCTAAATAAAATAGCTTTTGCATATTCTGTGAATAATATTTAACAGTGCGTTTCAGTTGTCTGTAAACAAATATTTTGATGTAAATAATCATTTTATTGCAATGGAAAATAGCCTGCTCAAGGCTTTTCTGGTGCAGTTTTTTTATCATCTTTAATGTAGTGCAAGTGTGCAATGTGTAGTTACATTTTTCATGCTTGCATGCTTTCGAGGCAAAAGTATAAATCAGCCTTAACAGAGCGGGGTCACAAGACTCCACATGCAGTATGTAAAGTAATTGAAAAAAAATTGGCTTGGAAAAATTAGGTCGATTATAGGTTCTGAATGTCAATTTTGATTATTTTTCGATTAACCGCCCAGCCATAATCATCGTGTATGATATAGGGACAATATGGAGCTTAGACTTGAGAAGGGGAAAAATATTCTTAAAATGTATAAGTTTTGTTGCTGCTGCTGATATTTATTGAAAAAAAATATAATTAAACTGGACTAAATAATTGAATTAAATGTAAGAGTGTTTTCACATCTGCCTTTTTTAGTTCAGTTGACTTGCACTAGAGTTTGTTTTCCCTCTTTGTGTGGTTCATTTGGGCAGGTGTAAATGTAGCAATCGCGCTCCAGTGCACACCAAAAGCGGACCAAAAAGTGTACCGAGACCACCTCTTCCGCTTTCAAACGAACCCTGGAGCAGTTCGTTTGTGGTCAGAACATGATCCAAACTAGAACAGACCCAGAACATGATCCAAACTAGAACAGACCCAGCCGCAAAAAGTACTGCGTCTTTTTGGACTAATCCATCTGCCGTAGTCCTATGCGCTTTCCCATCTTATGGGGTGTAAAAACAGCATTTTACCAACAATTTTAAACACAGAGAGGGAAAAACATTACTTGATGGATCGTTGGTAGTATTTCCGGAAGATGGCCATGTCGCACTATGAGGGCCGGTGTCCCTGCAGGATTTAGTTCCAACTTGCCTCAACACACCTGCCTGGATGTTTCAAGTATACCTAGTTAGACCTTGATTAGCTTGTTCAGGTGTGTTTGATTAGGGCTGAAACTAAAATCTGAAGGACACCGGCCCTCCAGTATTTAAAGTGTCAATATGTGCAGAATAAAGATTGCACTCATAAAAGAATACTGATCATTAGGTAATCGTAATCGAATTGCAATCGTGATTTAAAGCGTCGCATTTAGCTAATCACAAGAGGCTGCGATATCAAATATATATGATTTAATTTCCCCCGCCCAGAGCAAATGCGTGACTGCCGTCTGTGTGACAATCTTACTAGCCAATTGAGTTAACATGCTGTCATTCTGCCCAATCGGAATTGCGCAATCGAACTATGAGGAACGCCCACAATAAAACAAAGGAAAGCATGTCTGCCACTTCAGAAGCATTAATAACAACCAGCACCTGAAAAAGCACCACATGCTGAAAAGTCAGCTGAACGTATTGCCAGTGACACTCAGTCTAGTAGTAAACAAGAGCACAGTACAATTTCAGAGTTGGTTTGTGGCTGTTACACCATATGAACTAGGAGTGTAGCCGATCACGGATCCATTTTTTGAAGATTAATCCTAAATATTTAACGATCGCAGAGAGATCGCATCTTGCGTGATTTAAATCGCATGTATGAAAGCATTTAGGCTTTTTCTGTAAAATATAATAATGACAGAAGAAGGTGTGCTCGGTTATTCAGGATGTTGTGGGTTTCTTAGGTTATTAAAGATGTTTTCTGTCACTACTTGTTTAGCCTGCATTAATGCATTCAGTGTAAGCTGCATGATTAATCATTAAAAGATTGGGATCTCAACACTTGCGCAACATAAATTATAAAAGATGATGATTTGCGGATTGAACCTTCTAATCGCTGCTTCCAAATCTGTGTTTGAAAAACAAATCTGTGTTTGAAGAAAGAGATTCAGTCTTAAGTTACAGAGCCAAATAACACAGAAGTACTGGGAGAACGGTTTATAGTTTAGATAAAACCACTGATGTTTATGGTAAAGATTAAAATCACCGTCATATGCTCAATGAAAGTTGTAGGCAGCAATTGCATTATTTAACCATAAAGTTATTTTGTAAGATGTTTGCCTCAAACCCTTATAATTTCAGACCATGTTCTTATTTGCTCAAAAATGCAATCAGTCTGAAATTGAGATTGGCTAAATGTTTTGTCTGCAAATCACCTCATTGAATGTGATTATCGGCTGCGACTGATTGATCAGGCCATCTCTAATTAAGTGCTAAATTAGATTAAAAAGTTTGAATGTTGTTTGTTGTTGACTGCAAATGAATCTTGCATTGTGTCTGTTTTTAGTACGGCAGAAGCAGTTCTCCAAGAGATGGACAACATCAGCAGCATTCGGCAGAGTCGAGAAGTGGAGCGCCTCCGCATGTGGACGGACACTGAACTGGTGACTCCTTCTATCCTTCGACACTGATGATTAAACAGCTGAGCAATTGGGCTGCCTTATTTTCTATCTCATTAAGCAAAAGATTGCCCACTACATTGAGGTTATTAAAAACCTGTGTTACTCTGAAGCATTGGCCTTTCTATTCAGTGTGGGCTGGGAACCCACTCATGACTTAAAAATCAGTTATATTCAAAAAACTAAAGACTCTTGCTCCTTTGATTCTTAAACATTTCTCAATTCGATGTTTGTTTGTTTATTTGTTCATTTTCTGCCGCAGGAAAACATGGACATGTACTCCCGCGTAAAAAGGAGGAAGTCTATGCGAAGGAACACGTATGGAATGCAGTCGCATCACAAAGTCATGAGCAAATCAAAAGACCCCGAAGAGGAAGAAGGAACTGAAGGTACATGTGCCCTTTTTGTTGAATATTTAAAGTTTCGATTTTTAAGAAACAGACATGTGTGTGATTTTGGACAGTATAGAAATCATCAATTATATATTTAATTATACTGATTGGAATTAGAGAACACTTTATTGATAAAAGCATGTTTCATTTGTTATGGTCTGATGGGAATCATAACTTGTTATCAAACTGGGAAAGACTGAATACAAAGTTTGTAAGTAAGGTGTTGAGCCTCTTTATGGTTACACGACTAGGGATGGTATCGTTAAGGATTTAAGGTTATTACTACTTTTATCGATAACACTTATTGGTTCAGTACTTTAACGGTACACTTATTAGTACTTTTTGTAGTGTTTTATTATTTTTTTATTAAAAAAAACATTTAAAAAAAACCTAAATTAAACATTTAGCAACACTTCATTTTAATATTACTTTTTTTAATGTAAAAATCAAATGAAACAAATAATTGTAAAACATATAAATACAAATTTTCCTGTAAAAGAATGTACAATGGTTTCAAGGAACACCGCTAGAGCATGTAGGTAGGCTGCAAATGACTTTCAGTATTTAACCATTCTTCTGGAGAAAAATCAACATGTTTGCCTTTTCTCAGGGTGTCCGCAGGGTCTTAAAGTCTTAAAATGTCCTAAATTTCAAAAACTAAATTTTAGGCCCTAATGTCTTAATTTTACTAAAATATTGTGTTGTAGGTCTTAAATAATTTTAGAGAGGTCTTAATTTTCCTCTGTCCAACTAAAGCTACCCAGTCAGGTCAACACACATCCAATTATCAACAATATATTTAAATAAAACTTTTTATTGCAAAGAGATAATCACAACAGCTTTTAGACATTTTAATGTTTAAGATTTATTTAAGCTACTGCAGGAAAAATGAATACTGTTTTCAATGTGTCCTAATGTGTGTGTTTATTAAACTATTAATATTATACTAATTGAGAGAGATTTTATTTGACTGACTGCTAACATGTGGATGTGGATAATGCGACATTAGCTAAGCAGTCGAAATCTTTGCATTTGTCTGTCTACAGTTAATGCACTTTTGAAAGATGCTTAGCCAGATTCCTTGTGTTTTCCCTTTTACAAGAAAACAACTCGTTTTATTTGTTCCAACAACCATTGTCGATTTCCATTCGGGAAATACAACCACACTCTTGAACATTTGATTCTCTCCACCATCGTCACTCTATAAAGTGCAAGCCTATGAGCTGTGTATGCGCGGGTTTTGTGTTATGTGTGAGCAATAGGCGCGAGCGGGTTCTGTGTATGGCAGAACAAGATGAACATTTCTCACTTGAGATATCCAACAGTGCAGACAAATGTCAAATATCGCAAATTAGATAGCTGAACTGTTAACTTCGGAGCTAATCGATGCTTTAGTCTTTTATAATTTAGCACCGCTACCAATAAATTACTGGGTTTCGGTACCCAGAAATATTTATGAGAAGCTTATTTGGCAGCGGAAAACCTATTTTAAATCTGTATATTAATGAGAAATGGCAAATGGAATGGGATGAGTGTAAAAATAACAAATTGTATGAAGTGAGTCCATTTGTAAATGAAAGAAATAATTACAATTTTGAAAGTAGACATGACCAGGTTGTTCATACGAGATGTAGAATCGGACACTCAAGACTTACACACGCATATTTATTGAAAGGGGAAGAAAAACCTATTTGTGATTTGTGTAAGAATATTTTGACGATAAAACATATTTTAATAGATTGTGTATTTTATATGATATTAGAGCGTTTTTATTCGGGAAATGTTTTAAGTAAAATGTTTGAAAAGGTGCCTTGTGGAGCATTTTTAGAATATTTATCTTTTATCAAACTAAAAGATTGTATATGACTCTTTTCTGTATTGTTGATATTTGAGTGTTCTTGTATGTTTAAAAAAATGTTTACAATGTATGTTTAAGAAACTGATATGATAATATATTGTATATTAAGTACATGTTTTGCCATGAATATAGCCGATGTTAAAACTTAAATAAATAAATAAATATTTGGCAGCGGCCTTTTTCCACTGTTCATCACACAATCAGTGAAAAAATATAGAAAAGCACGCACATCACTTTAACTGGGTACTCGAAAAATGCTAATTTATTACATTTAAAAAGGCTGACACAAAGTGTGTAATGTTTCGAGC
>CAIGQQ010026964.1:990779-1005785 GCA_903798035.1 Danio albolineatus | reverse complement strand
CTACTACTACTACTACTACATCTATTACATCTACTACTTCTGCATCTTCTACTACTACTACTACTACTACTACTACTACTTCTACTACTACTACATCTATTACTTCTGTATCTTCTACTACTACTACTACTACTACTACTACTACTACAACTACTACATCTACTACTTCTACTATAACTACTACATCTATTACTACTACTAACACATCTACTATGGCTACCTCATCTGGTACATCCAGGGTGCGAATTACAGGGATGTTTGGGGGGGATTAAAGGCTGATTTATACTTCGGTGTCCAGTGGACATGTATGTTCAGGTGCAGCCTTCACTCGGTCGCATAGAACTCGCCGTGGCTGATGCTGTCATGCACCTCTCAAAAAATGCAACTACACGTCACAACGACGCATGGCGCAAGCTCTGTGATTGGTCGACTCTGTATCGGTGACGAGTCCGGGTGGTGCTGAGAGCTACGAGCCAGATGGAGCGATTGTTGTTTACAAGTGTCGAGTCCCATAAAAGTGCTCCAGATGGAAACTTTTGTTTTGTATTCACTTTGATTAAAGTTGCACATCTGCTGGTTCCCACCTCTAAACGAGCGAGTTTTAGCTACTAGTACATTAAGGTAGTGTACAGAAATAACAATACACCCGTGAGGAAACTCGACACTCGAACATAAAAACCTCACTGCCAGCTAGTGTTTTAGTGTTATTGCAGAGCAACACAAACAGCACGCAGAAGTATAAATTGATTATTTGCGCTGTGGATTATGGCAATCACTCAATGCAGAAGTATAAATCAGCCTTAACGATTAATCCCCCCTGAAGGACATCAAAACAAGCAGTGCTTTTCTATTTTTATTTATTCAGTCAGAAACGGTTCATTTTTACAAATATTTAGGATCTCAAATCAACCATGGCGATAACCAAACTGTTGTGAATTGAAGAATGAGACAAACCGGTAGAAATTTGGGAAAACTTCAAAACAGAATGCTTTAATGAGAACTCACCGTCACTGTGTCGTTCGTGGAAAAATCTGAACTACTGCAGCTGACACTGTTAAATACACAATTTAGGGGGGCAGTGCTTATTAGTAAAAACAAAAACTGCCATTACAGCATACCTGTCAACCCTTCCGTTTATCCCGGCATTCTCCCGTATTTTACATTTCTATCCCGCTATTATCCCGTAAAGGTATTTTCCCGTATTTCGCCCGTATTTTCAGTCTTTCTCTGAAGGGTGGCAATAAACATTAAAGACCCGATTCTCCCTATACGCAACCCATGCCGCTGAACCACCAGGGGCTGCCCCTTGCTCTTAAATGTGAGTCAGGTCTGTGCTTTCATTTTATTTAGGCATGAAACACTTTAAAATAACTATAAAAACAGCGGGATTCCCTTTCCTTTTCAATACAGGTGCTGTCGCTCCTCCTATGCAATCCTCAAAACAGTCATAATGCAGTGCATGACTGTCAGCTGACGCGCTCCATAGTGATAAATAGACGCTGAACGGATTCTGTACACGCGATTTGAAGCATAGCGAAAGTGGATACTGGGGTTGTGTGCGTGTTTGAACAAACATATACACATAATTAATAATAATAATATCTAAAAATGTTGATCTTGATGGTTTTTTTTTTCAAACACAACTACTTTTGTCCTAAACGAGCATAAAATGTTAGTAAAGCAATCGAATGCTTTCATTAAAATGTTAGATTTGTGCATTTTTAAAGTGACACCTCTGTTTTTTTTAATGTAATCAAACAAAAAACATCTAAATAAATGAGATTAATTCGTTGCTCTTTATTCAGAATGTGTAAGTTATACAGTGAGAAATCCCTTATTATCCCTTATTATGGTGGGGGTATCCCTTATTTTCACATCCCAATGTTGACAGGTATGCATTACGAGTATAGTAGAAAAATCTTGTTTCCGGTTCTTGCCAATTTTGTTTCTATGTGTTGCCTGAAAGTATCACTCTGCCATTTGTTAGACAAAAGACACAGTCGTGCCTGGAACTTACATTATGCTTTTCTTTGGAGACACAATACTGTTTTTCACACATAGGCAGTCAGACCTGCTGTGCCTAGAATGTACAGTTAGCATTACTTTGGAGAAACGATGCCGTCTCTTACACATAAGCAGTCAAACCTGATCCCTCAGAATACATCTATCAATGTTATGACATAATTTTTATAGTTAAAATTTGTTTACACCGAATATCATTAGATAAATGTACAAAACTCCATATCTTTATATAACTGTCATAGTTATTCCCCTGCATAGTTTTGAAAAATATTAAATGTAGCAAAATAAAGGGTTGTTGCTTGTATTCCGAGGTCAGCTCAGTGCCAGTGTAATTTCTGCATGTGCGTACACAGTAGTTTGTCTTCACAGCAGGGCGCTTGTTAATCAAACGGTTGCTCTTGTGTTTTCACCAGCCCCTTGGTTAAGTGTTTATGATCAAAACAGTTTTGCTGTGCATTTGTTTTATCTTTACACTGTCTGTGTTTGTGTTTATGCTCACTAACAGGCTCGAAAGCACATTCTAGAAATCCACACCAGGGACTGGAGCCCCAAACTAGCCGAACCCTTCATAGATGAGCTAGCTGAGAAATGTGTTGGTAAGACCAATGGGAATGTGATGCATTTCATATTTATACCAACTAGTTTTTACTTGCCTATTTGACATAGTTTAGCCTTTAAATGTCACTTTAAGCTGAATCCTAGTATCTTGAAAAATATCTAGTAAAATATTATTTACTGTCATTAGAATTAGATTAGAAATGAGTTATTAAATATATTACGTTTAGAAATATGTTGAAAAAATACACAGGAGCACTAATAAACTGTATATGTTTACACACACACGCTGACATATGCATACATGTGTATAAATATATACTAATATTGCAATATAAAAACTTTTGATATGATTATAGCACATTTATTTACATATTAACTTTTAAAGATGCTGTATGTAAGGTTTTGACTCTTTTAATGCATAAAATACCACAATATGTTTGCAGATATTTAACAAACATGCTAAGTGAACATTCTTGTTTATCTGGAAAACAATGCTGAAGTCAGATGTTCTGCTTTGAAAATGTGTTCTTCGTGCTGGAACGCTGTCTTGGTTTTGGTAATTTTAGCCTGGCCTCTGCCAGTTTAGCCAATTATATTTCAGCACCCCGGGTTGCCTTGGTGGAAAGCCCAATTAATTCATTCAGAAAGGCTCTGAAAGCATACGTCTGTGACTGACCTCTGGTGGACACTAGCAGACTCCGAAATGAGACACAGGCTGTTTCTCAATTCCAAGAACGCAGAGAACGGACTTGTGTTCTTGTGGAGACCAGTCTTGCCAGGTCACATTGGAAGAACGAACTCGGGATACCGCGAGGACAGAGAACGCATCCTGTGAGAAATGAGCTGCTGCGTTCTTCCTGATGGTCACATGACCCTCACGCATTTTTAACCGAAAAGTATTTAAACATTACAGCAATTTATTGTTTTCCCCCGTTTCACAATATATACTCTAAGACATTACATAAATACATTACATAAAGACATTATAAATATACATTGCACAACACAAATAAAACAGATTTTAATACGAATTTTAACAAATAAACACTTTTTATGTGTTTATGTGAAATTTAGTAATAAATCTACAAAATGCTGCGCTTCCCACCTCCAGCCGCAATGACTTCTGGGACTTCTAGAGCGAGTTTGGTGCTCCTGTCTGCATCGGTGCATCCTCTATATCAAGAACACATCCGGGAACTTTCACGCGTCCTCTGTTCTTGCGGTCTTGAGTATTGGAACTGCAACTGGCAGCTGATGATGACAATACACGAGAACATGAGGACACAAGACCGCTGAAGAACGCATATTGAGAAACAGCCACAGATTCAGTTCCACGTGAGGTTATTAATTAGCAAATTATATAAGTATTATGAACGTAAACATTAGGTTTATAGAGCTATTCAGAAAAACAACGTATGCACTCACTCACAAAATGGTCAGGTTCATAATCTTTTTAGTACATATTAAGCCTCTTCAACTTTATTAAATGTAGATGCTGAATCACTCATATGTGTTTAGTTCTAAAGTTCAATTTCACACTGTTTATTTTATTTTTAAGATCTGAGGTGAACTATCTGCTGCTGGTTTCAGAATTTGGCAATAAATGTCATGTAAAATGGCATTCAAACTCACATTTTTCAGCATCCAGGAGTGCAATACCAAATTCAACCACTGGGTGTCAAACATACTGCACCTTTCAAGGATTAACTACAGAAATTTAAGTAATGAAATGGATTCCAAAAAAATAAACTGAAAAAAAAAAGGAATTTAGAAAGAATGCTGGGATTTGGTCCTAGTTAATAATTAATTAATTATTTGAATATTTATTCATTGAGTTTTTGCATTTGCAATTTAAAGCAGTACATCACCCCCCTCTTCTACCACAACCACGGCATTAAAAGGAAAAAACAACAACAACAACATAAAAATAAAATGTATATTGTTCCAGACTTTAAGTTGACACTGAGAAAACAGAGTGTAACATATTTGTTCAGTTTATATGTTATTTAACACGAGTGGCTTGGCAACATCTAAAGAAGGAATAAACAAAAGAGGATGCATCTTGATTAAAAAACAAAAAACATACCATACCATATATCGATTATATATTCATTATTTAGTGTAGATTAATATTAATAATACACACAAGTCAATATTAAGTCAATATCTGTTCAAATAATGTTAATCTTCCTTATTAAAAATGTATGTGTGTTAATTGATTAAGTGTTATTCAGTTAAATAACTATCAACTATTTTCACATAATATTTCATAATATTTTCATTAAAAAAGCAGTACATTTAGTCGTTTAGTAGATGCTATTGTCCAAAGCTGTTTGCTGTATTTTAAAACTTTACAAAATTTACAAAACCTTTTTAGTTTTTTTTAATTCAATTATTATTATTATTTTCTTTCTGGTGCATGACAAAATGATACAAACACATTACAAATGATCGCTTTAGGCAGGCCTAATAAATGTAAAACCAGGATTTATATAGTTTACAAAAATACAACATTGTAAAGAACACCTGGTAAATAATGAATTTTAAATTGTGTTAAATTGTTTTGTCCTTATAATGTAATTTGTAAAGTAACCGTTCATGCGAAGCTGTTTTAGTTATTATACTAACCCATTCTTTTAACTCTGGAATTTTGGGAGTTTTCCAGTGCTTTAAGATGACTCTAGCCATCACTGAAATCTCCACCATGATCACTGTGAACTCTCCTTTTGTAATATTTGTCATCTGTTCCCTATCTCCCTGTAAGCATAATCTTGGTGACAGTGGTATTAATGTTCCAAGCTATTTACTGCCAAAAAGGCTGAACTAGTGAACAGTCCCAAATACAATGAGTGTGCCTCTCTCTTTCTGACATTTCCAACAAACATTATTATTTGCCAAACCCATAAAATTGACAAAACATTAAAAAATTTACAAGCTTCACACTGCTTTTGTTAAAAAAAATCTACAATTTCTCTGTTTCTCTGACAATCAGTATTGCATAAATCACTATAAATATTAAACATGACTTGACCATTAAAGTTGCCCATGTAGTGTTTTTGTCATCCAAATATTTCTAACACTCCCTGGTTTCTCTCCATGTCTCAGGTTACTGTGGTGCCGACATTAAAGCACTTTGCACGGAGGCTGCGCTGGCGGCTCTGCGACGGCGATATCCTCAGATCTACGGCAGCAGCCAGCGTTATCAGCTGGACGTGGCCTCTATTGTTTTAGGGCCACAGGACTTTGGTCGTGCCCTGCGCTCCATAGTACCTGCCGGACAGAGGGCCCTCGCTCCACCTGGCCAGGCCCTTTCTTGTGTCCTAAAGCCTCTTCTGGAGCCCACGCTGAATCAAACACTGGCCTGCCTGACGCGAGTCTTCCCCCACGCAGAGCTCCTGCACAGGGAAAACACACACGGTACGATGATTTATTTTTTTAACCAACATAAAGGGATAGATCACCCAAAATGATGTAAGGAAGATGTATTAAAGAACGTTGGAAAATACTTTTTCCCTCACAATGGACCCTTTTCAGATATCCAGGTTTCTCAGAAGCAGAAGTCGCCATAGTTGGATAAACTTAGAGTGCATTGATTGGAAGAGTACAACAAATATATCTTTTTACAATGCCCTTTGCTGAAATAATAAAAGACAATCTTCATGATGGTGTTATCAACACTTTCAGAAAAAGGTTAAAAAAATAAAATAAAAAAAAGGTGTCAGACTGATAGGGATGTAACTATTCACTGTGAGTCTGTTGAAATTCGATTAAAATGTGTGACATTCAAATGTTGAAGTGCACGTAAGTATATGTATGTATATATATATATATATATATTAGGGCTGTCAATTGATTAAAAAAATTAACTAATTAATCACACTTTTGTTTGTGATTAATCATGATTAATCACAAAAAGCTGTATTTATTACAGAAATAAAAGCACAGGCATGTAAGTGCCATTTGAATTTTAAAACAATCAACGCCAATAACAAACAGAAATTATTTCCATGTTGGATTCTAAGTGAACTACAAAAAAATCCAAAATACAGGCATTGCAAATATGGAAATTGGAAGAAAAAAATAAATAAACTAAAGTAATGAATACAAACAATTTTATTCATTGTAAAGTTGTTTTGTGAGTTGAGAACATTAATTATAAAGTAGAAACAATTTTGCTTAGTCCTCCTTAACGTTTAGCCAGTCTACTGACATTATCGGGTGTCAACACACGCATGCACACACATACACACACACACAGACAGAGAGAGAGAGAGAGAGAGAGAGAGAGAGAGAGAGCGCCGTACAGGGCACTCCCTTCAAATCATCCCCACGCACGACTACTATGGCTGTATTTCTCAAGCAATGATTCTGATACAGCAACGCGAAGCAGACGCTTTACAAAAGTTGCGTGTAGGGGGGAAACACGTCAAACTTAATGAAACATTTGAGGGTGCTTGGAATCAACTTAGTGAGGAATGGGCTGTCTTTCACAGCTTGCGACATCATCTGGCACTTTCACTGAGTACATTTACATGGATCCATATTATCCATATTATCCTTTATCCATATTCCTTTGCTCATTAAACACACGCAGGGCCGGAGCAAGCTGAACTGGTGCTCTAGGCGAACAGTGATCACGCCGCCCTCAACCCGAAAGTGAAAAAGAAAGTGACTCAGGTGAATCATTACATAAGAGAGAATAATATCAAATTTACTGTCCTGCCCATAGACATTAAGCCACCTTTCCACTGCACACGACAAACAGCAAGCGACAGACCGGAAGTCATTCATTTCCAATGGAGAGTAGTCCGGGAGCTGCTCCGATCATCTGCGTATGTGGAAAATTCAGATTCGATTTGAGCTGCTGATCCATTAAAATATTTGAACTCCTGCGACTAGACCGTATATGATCGGCCAACCAGATGTGATGTATTCCAGTGTTGTCCAAGCAGGTCCATGTGCGCAGGATGAAAAATAGGAGTTTTTTGTTATTTTTAATCAGAAAAAAATCTATATTAAAAAAACATTTGTTCATAAATGAGTAATACATTTTAAAAAATATATATTTTTAATCTGGTCTCCACATCCCCTTCCCATTTATTCAACCATGGTGAACACACAGAGAATAAAGGCTCTTGCTTTTGCACTCCTTTATTTCAGACACCACCACGAGAATCAGCTTCCCATAGTGCACGACAAAACTGAATATTCTGTGCGACTGCCACAAGGGGGCTTATACCGACAGTCGTGTCCGAATACATACGTTTTTTAAAAAAAATCCAAATATTAAAAACATTCAAGGATTTAAGATTATGATGATCGTTAAATGCATCATAAAAGTCTTGTGAAAAAGGTCTATATTCTTTAGAATCTTTTTTTGTGTTCAACTAAAGAAGTTGATGAAAAGTTTTCAACCACTTGAGTGTGAGTAAATGGAAAAAAACATTAGCATTTTGGGTGAACTATCCCTTTCAGAATGAACTTTAAGATACACAGAATATATAAAAAATCTAGCAATGGTTGACAGAAACAACCCTAGTAAACAATAATAAAGGTTTACCACATTTATTTTTGAAAATTTGAAGTAGTGAATTATTGAACTCTAATAAAAGTTTTTTTTCTATAATCTAAAATTATTATACGGGAATTAGTTTTTCTGTTTTGAAAAGTATTGTTTTGTTGTTGGGTTTAACTTGGTGTCCCCATTTTTATATTTTCCAGTATTTTTCCCTTGTATTTTTAAATTCCCTGCATGTATTTGTGAAAAAACCCCATAAAATAATTTGCATTTGCTGTTAAATATTAAAAGGTCAAAGACCATGATTTAACTGCTTTAATTTACAGCTGATACTTGAGTAAGACAATAAAAGTAAAACTACTATCTGTTTTCTATCTGTTCCTGCTGAATATTCAGTTTCATTCGTTTTCTGTTGCAGTTGAACAGGTGTCATTATAATGCATTACAAGAGGAATGGCAGAAGTCATATAAAGTTGCTTTTCTGTTCTATTAGACACTGACAATCATCTGTTGGTGGAGGACTCGTACAGCGAGGATGAGGAATGTCTTGGTGGTGCTTCTATTTATGAAACTCAGTCAGGATCGCCGAAGAAAGCAGCTTCCTGCACGACCCATAAACCCTTTCTCCATTTTACCACGTGAGTCACTTAATTTCTCTCTGAACTTCGTTTTCATTCTCACGTTATCTGCTGGATTTAGAATATCACTTTTCTTGTTGTGTGTAATGTATTATCTTTCTATTTCTAAGGATGTTTTGTTACTGAAATATTGTTTTAATAAATATCCGTTTAATAAATCTGTTTTGTTCAAATCCACCAAAATATATGACCTATGTTCACTGAGAAATGTATAAAAATATTAATTTTCAAAATAGGATGTACTCATTTACTCACTTAATTGAAATCCTTATACCTATATAATAAAGGTATGCTGTGTTTGGCTGCCATCTGTTGGAAAGCTGCAGAACTGTCAGTCGGCACTGAGAAGGCCCGTGTTCTTCATCTGACCTACTTCAATTGCTTTTACATTGATTTATGCATCATGGTTCAGTAAAACATGTTTTATGGCTTTAGCTTGTGATCATCAATACTTGCAGCTCCTCACACTTAATGAGATGTTGGCGAGGGGTTCATATTAATATACAGTATAGATGTCAAATTAATGAAAATTTGTCCTATCTAAAGAGCTGCCAACTTTATCAATTATCTTCTTTATGTCTCTTCATTATATTATTGAAGTTTAGTTAGCCATAGTAGCTTGATTCCGCCTGTCAGCAACTCTTCCTAATTGAGAAACTAAGGCTGTTTCTTAAAAGAAGTGTGCTCCCTTGTGTAGGTGCCAGATCTGTGCTTCATTGGTGCACAGGTTTGATTGGAATGTTCTCAACTCGACTTTGTGAAAAATGAACAGAGTGAAGGGTGGATGGTTGGATGGATGGATACATGGTGAGATGAATGGTTGGGTAGATGGATGGATATACTGTATACATGGATGGACAAATATAGGGTTAGATGAACAGTACAAGAGTAGCGTGAGGGATGGGTAAGTACTGAGATGCATAAATTGATGAATGGATGAACATTTTGAAGGATTGATGGATTGATGCATGGAGAAATAGATGGTTGGATGTATGATGAATGGTTAAGTGAGTGAAGAATGCGTTTTGAGAAATGGATAGTTTGATGGTTGGATGAATGGATAAATGAAGAAATGCTTGGCTGGGTAGATTGATGGATATATATCAATGGATGAACAGATATATGGTTAGATGATCAGTACAAGGAAGGATGGAAAAATGCTGATATGCATAAATGGATGAATGGACGGATAGATGGTTGGATGAATGAACTTTCAGAGGGATAAATGGATGGATGCATGGAGAGGTAGATGGTTAAATCAATGAGTTCATCAAGAAATGTATAGTTTAATGTTTAGATGGAAAGACAGATTAATGGATGAATAAATGGAGAGATGCATGACTGGGTAGATAGAATATATACATGGATGGACAGATACAGGGTTAGATGAACGGTACAAGAGTGGATGAAGGGATGGATATAGATTAATGGATGAATAAATGGAGAGATGCATGACTGGGTAGATTGATGGATATATACATGGATGGACAGATATAGGGTTAGATGAACAGTACAAGAGTGGATGGAGGGATAGATATATGGTGAGATACTTAAATTGATGGATGGATAAATATTTGCGAGATGGATTTGGAGAGATAAGTGATTGGATGCGTAGAAGATAGCTATATGGTTAGGTGAGTGAAGAATGCATTTTTCATAAATAGATAGTTTGATGTTGGATGGATTGATAAATGGAGAGATGCATGGCTGGGTGGGTTGATGGTTTTATAGATGGATGGACAGATATATGGTCAGATGATCAGTACAAGGAAGGATGGAAAAATGCTGATATTCATATATATATATATATATATATATAAACTTTCAGAGGGATAAATGGATGGATGCATGGAGAGGTAGATGGTTAATTGAATAGATAGCTGTATGGTTAGATGAGTGAATGCATTTATTGATAAATGTATAGTTTAATGTTTAGATGGATAGACGGATTGATGGATGAATAAATGGAGAGATGCATGACTGGGTAGATAGAATATATACATGGATGGACAGATACAGGGTTAGATGAACGGTACAAGAGTGGATGAAGGGATGGATATATGCTGAGATACATAAAATGATGGATGGATAAACATTTGGAGGGATCGATGGATGGATGCACGGAGAGATAGATGGTTGGATGCATAGATGATAGCTATATGGTTAGGTGAGTGAAGAATGCATTTTTGATAAATGGATAGTTTGCTGTTGGATGGATGGATAAATGGAGAGATGATGGCTGGGTGGGTTGATGGTTGTATAGATGGATGGGCAGATATATGGTTAGATAATCAGTACAAGGAAGGATGGAAAAATCCTGATATGCGTAAATGGAAGTATGGATAAATGGGTGGATGCATAGAGAGAGATGGTTGAATAAATAGATAGCTATATGGTTAGATGAGTGAATGCATTTATTGATAAATGAATGGTTTAATGGATAGAAAGATGGATTAATGGATGGATAAATGGAGAGATGCATGGCTGGGTAGATTGATGGGTATATACATGGATGGACAGATATATGTATAGATGATCAGTACAAGGAGGCATGGATAAATGCTGATATGCATGGATGGATGGACGGATGGATGGATGGATAGACACACGGTTAAATGAATAAACATTTGGGAATGATGGGTGGATGCATATTAAGATGGATGGTTGAATCAATAGATGATAGATATATGGTTAGATTACTGAATGCATTTATTGATGGATAGTTTGACAGTTGGTTGGTTGGTTGGTTGGTTGGATAGATAGATAAATAAATAGAGAGATCCAGAGTTGGGTAGTTGGATGTATGAGATGAATCCCTTGAGCAAGGCATTGAACCCCCAGCTGCTCCCAGGGCAGTCCACTGCTCTGGGTGTGTGTTCAAGACTGAGAGTCGCTTTGGATAAAAGCTTGAATATAAATGTTGTCTTCTTCTCCTTTTTTTCCCCTCTCCCTTTAGTTCTGCCTACCAGCAGCCCACCTCTTACCGGCCACGGCTGCTGCTGACGGGACCCCAGGGTGCGGGGCAGAGCACACACCTGGCCCCCGCTGTGCTGCACCACCTGGAGAAGTTCACTGTGCATCGCCTCGACCTTCCCACGCTTTACTCTGTCAGTGCCAAAACCCCAGAGGAGTCCTGCGCTCAGGCAAGCTCAAATCTCTCCTGACAATTTACTCATCCTGTGTGTGGAGCAATGGGCTTATATCAATAATAATGTTGCATTTAAAGGTACAGTATGTAACTTTTGCCACTAGAGGGCACGTTCACAACAGACAGGTGTATTTTGATGATTAGTGACTGTGTGTGAAATCATGAGAGTTGTGGTCTTCATTACATCCCACGGGACTCCTTTAGAAATCATGGATAAACTAAAATATTTACCACTTATTATCATGGTAGTATGAAGCAGAGTAAAGCTAAAAGTTGTTGAAGTGAAACAAGAGCTCTGAAGCAATTTGTGATGAGAAATGTGCACCACATGGCGCTATAGCAGCGGAGCTTTTATTGTGCCACAGTCCACACCTTCTGGTCTTTCCACTCATGATCACATGGAGAAAAAGCAGCGCTGTTTTATCAGACTACATACAATTATGTAAATTGGCCATAGGTAATTTAGATTATTGTCTAGACAGGTCTAAGATGGACTGTCAGAGTGTTTTCAGTTTTATCTCAGGTTCTCTATAAGATGTGTATGATATTATTTGACCCCTTAAGCCTTTAAAGTCTCCCTGAGTAGTAAATTAGACACTATGTCTGTTTTAATCAGTCATTCATTTTCTTTTCAGCTTAGTCCCTTTAGACGTCAGGGGTCACCACAGCGGAATGAACCGCCAGCTTATCCAGCATATGTTTTATGCAGTGAATGCCCTTCCAATTGCAACCCATCACTCTCATCCACATACATACACTACGGACAATTTAGCCTACTCAATTCACCTATAGCGCATGTCTTTGGATTTGTGGGGGAAACCGGAGCACCCGGAGCAAACCCACATCAACACAGGGAGAACATGCAAACTCCACACAGAAATGCCAACTGACCAAGCCAAGGCTCGAACCAGCGACCTTCTTGATGTGAGGCGACAGCGCTAACCACTGTGCCACCACGCCTCTGTGTCTGTTTTATTTGACTCTAAAAATATATATCTATACTAGTCAGATCAAAGTTTCAGAATATCATTAGATAACAATAATAGTTTATTTATAGTGTCCAGAGTGGTCGTTCCCTGATATCTAAAGGGAAATGCAGGTTTAGGTCTGATATAACTATGGCTGCTAGATACATCTTAGAGTTCTTTTATGAAGCTGCTCTGTGCTGTGTAATAAAACACACAACATGTAAAAGTGTTTTTGCTTATTTTTTTTTTATTTTTTTTGAAAACCAAATCTGAAAATGAGGGTGTAACGCCATTAGTATGAACACTCTGTGTCACTACTTATAATTGCTTATTTCTCTGGAATTGAACATTCTTTAAAACATTTGCACCGATGCAAGTCAGCATACAAATATTTGAAAAAAAAAAAATAAAACAGCGTAGTAATAATAATAATAATAAAAATAATAATAGTAATTCCTTGCATTTATATAGCGCTTTTCTAGACTCTCAAAGTGCTTTACACAATGGGGTGAGGGGGTCTCCTCATCCACCAGCAGTCTGCAGCATCCACCTAGATAACGCAACGGCAGCTACATTGCGGCAGCTATATTGATTGGTGGAGAGGAGACGGAGTGATTAAACCAATTATGTCATGGGGATGGTAAGGAGACCATGATGGACAGAAGCCAATAGGCAGATCTGGTTGCACCCCTACTCTTTTTCGAAGAACGTCCTGTAATGTTTTATTTATTTATTTTTAACGACCAGAGGGAGAGTCAGGACCTTGGTTTAACATCTCATCCAAAAGACGGCGCTCACTGAGCAGTATAGAGTCCCCTTCACTATACTGGGGCGTTAGGACCCACACAGACCGCAGGTTGAGCGCCCCCTGTTGGCCTCACCAACATTACTTCAGGCAGCAACCTAGCTTTCCCATGTGGTCTCCCATCCAGGTACCGACTGGGCGCAGCCCTGCTTAGCTTCAGTGGCGACCATGAGTTGCAGAGAGCTAGCTCCCGGCAATATATATTTATATAGCAATATTCTGATGGTTTTTAAATATTTTAATAAAAGAAATCATGCATTATGTGTCTTTTAATGAAAATATATCTAGTTCTAAAAAAAAGCGAGCGTGACAATGGGAAATATTGGCAAACAAACGAATAAATCAGTGAAAGCTTATTGCTGAGCCTTGCTTGAATGTTATTTGTAATTAGTCCTCTTTTAAGAAAAAAAAGTGCATGTTGTGCCTTTTAATGGATATATAACTAGTTCTACCAAATATTAAAATCCATTGTTTAAAAAAGGGACTGTGACAATAGAACATTTTGGCAGTACATGCGAAGGAATAAATCAGTGAAAACCTTATTGCTGAGCCTAGCTTGGGTGTTATTTGTAATTAGTCTGTGCTTGTGTCCCCTAGGTGTTTCGTGAGGCTCGGCGGTGTGTACCCAGCATCATCTACATGCCTCACATCAGTGCCTGGTGGGAAGCCATCAGCGAGACGGTGAAGAGCAGCTTCCTCACGCTGCTGCAGGATGTGCCCTCGTTCACGCCGCTCCTCATCCTCGCCACAGCAGAGAGCGTCTACCAGCAGCTCCCTGATGAGGTGACCGCTCTAACCCAAATACACTGCATTGTGTAACAGATACAGACAGAATTGTGCGTAGTGTATTGTGGAGAAAAGAAGGACTTTGATAAAGACAAGGTGAAATTATTGTTTTCACCCTGTGAGAAGTCATGCGGGAACAGGGAAGTTATGGCTGCATGATATTGGAAAAATTTGATATTAAGATTTTTTTTCTCTGCAATATATATTGCAATAGAAATACAATTTAACCTGATGACTTAAATAGCTCTATTAGGAAAGTGATTAATTTAGATTTTGGGATATTTGGTTGATTTTGTTAGGGAGTAAAATATACAACCCCAAATGAGAAAAAGTATTTATATATAAGCGATATCACCACATGGGCTCCGGACTACTTTGGCAAACATCTCTCAAGTACCACAATTTGTGCTTACACCCACTAATGCCAGTAAAAACGGTTTTGTGCCAAAAGAAATCCCTATGTTAACAGTGTCCAGAATCGTCATCCATCTATAAGCGATATCACCACATTGGCTCAGGACTACTTCTTTGGCAAACCTTTGTCAAGTACCACAATGCGTAGT
>CAIGQQ010026964.1:929919-972821 GCA_903798035.1 Danio albolineatus | reverse complement strand
ATAACAATAAGTTGTTGACAAATTTATTTTTATTCTTAGTTGCTTTCCTTTTAGTCTAACTTGTTCACTCTGTTCATGTGAAGCGACACTCTTACACACACTGTTCAAAAAAGCCTCAAAGTGTATCCAGTGACGTCTCAGGAGGGCACTGTTCCACCACAATAACGCACTGCCTCAGTTTTGCTCCAGAAATCCACCTTTTCATGATCTAATCTATTCCTGATGGATACAATCAAATCTCCTTCTAATATATGCTGTTTTCGCTCTAAAATGGGTTGTAGGATTGAAGTGAAATGGATTGCGGATGTCGTTTCATGTTGACTTCAGCCTCCAATTTTGACAACCGCAAAAGATCTGAAATGGCTTTGAGTGGTGAAGTGGGCAAATTCTTAAAAATCGACTGTTTGAATCCACAAAAGCTTGTTCTCGCTTTGAAACGGATCCCAGAGCCCCTTCAGTGCAATCGTAGCATCGTCTCTCTGAATCGTACCACCCTTACCTTGGTGTGAGAGTCGTCTCTTCATCCGGGCAGGGGGTCCTGTGCTAAAGCCGCGATCAATACTGGAGCTTCACAGTAACAGCACAAGAGCTCCCGCGGTCAGATTCTCCTTCAGAATAAACCATCGCGGCCTCTCCCACTCATGAACACTTGAAACTCGGACCTCTGAGATTCACAGATGCTGAGTTTGTGCGCCGAATTCTGAAGGTTCAGGAAGTGTTTGGCCTTCACTGATGTCAGCGGGTTGCTGTGTGAAGTTGCGGTAGTCATGCTTTAGTAGAAGATGGAAATGCACTTTCCTGTGCAAAGAAAAAAAAAGTGACTCGAACAAACTTTTTAAAGTGTCCCTTGGGGGTAAAGTGCAGGTGCTTGAAGGGATGGTTCACCACACATGAAAAATTTACTGTTAACTTACTTGCACTAAGGTCATTCAGAATGTAGGTGTGTGTTTTTTTCTTCTTTTTTTCTGAAACTGTGGTCCTTGGTGATTCGTGTAATGCAAGTAAATATTAGCCATTACTGTGAGAATTTAAAAAAAAGCATATCAGGGAATGCAAATTTAATACTCATACTAGACCCAGATGGAATCTGCACGATAGACTGTAGAAAAACATTGATGTAGTGTCCGTAACGTCACTCATAGCTAGGGCCAGATGGAATCTGCGGACATTTTTTACTATTTCTGCAGAGTATTTTGTTAAAAATCTGCGGATTTATGCGGAATGATTTTAGGAGTATCATAACTGAAACCTTAATATATGAAATAATAAATAACACTTTTTAATGTTTATTTAATGTTTACAATGCAAATCCAATTAGATCCGCTTTATTTGGTAAACAAAGCAAGTCTCTCAAATAAAATCTCTACTAAAACACTGAAAATAGTACTTTACAAACTATTGTAAATAAGTCATCTGAATATTTTCATAAGGCGCCACGGTGGCGTAGTGAGTAGCACGTTCGCCTCACAGCAAGAAGGTCGCTGGTTTGAGCCTCGGCTGGGTCAGTTGGCATTTCTGTGTGGAGTTTGCATGTTCTCCCCGTGGTTGCATGGGTTTCCTCCGGGTGCTCCGGTTTCCCCCACAAGTCCAAAGACATGTGGTACAGGTGAATTGGGTTGGCTAAAATTGTCCGTAGTGTATGAGTGTGAATGAGTGTGTATGGATGTTTCCCAAAGATGGGTTGCAGCTGGAAGGGCATCCGCTGCGTAAAACAAATGCTGGATAAGTTGGCAGTTCATTCCGCTGTGGCGACCCCGGATGAATAAAGGGACTAAGCCGACAAGAAAATGAATGAATAGTTTCATATTAGTCAATATTATTACTAAAATTAATTTGAAAACTGAATAAATATACATTTACACACATTTACACCAGTAAATAAACGGAATGAATGATGGGCTAAAAATCTGTGGAAATCTGCGAAATTCTGCATGCGCAGTTTCCGTGTGGGCCTACTCATAGGTTTCTAAAGAGCTACAAGTGGGCCGTAACAGTGGCCACTCCCTAAATTATGCAGATTTTTAAGGCTTAATAAAAATTAAATGGATGATAAAAAAAAAAAATTCACCCTCCTCAAAGTTGTCACAGAGGGTAATGTAAGCTGTACACTACCTGACAAAAGTCTTGTCGCTCATCAAAATTTTTTGGAACAACAAATAATAACTTCTGGTTGATCAGTTGGTGGCTCTTATGAATGGCAAAGGCCTCTAGATTACACTTATTTTACCAAAATAAAATATGATCATGCCTTGATTCTTATTTAATTAGGACCGTAAAGTCTGACTTTGCTTAGACAAAAGTCTTGTCACTTAACGGAAATAATGTACAGTATAGAATATGCTATAGAAGTTTATAGTGCAGTGGAAAAAATAATTAATATTGTGTGTGACTCCCATGATCTTGGAGGACTGCATCCATACATCTGTGTAATGACTTAAATATCTTATTAATAAAGTCTTCTGGAATGGCAAAGGAAGCGTTCTTGCAGGACTCCCAGAGTTTATCAAGATTCTTTAGATTCATCTTTAATGCCTTACCTCATCTTACACCAGACATGCTCAATACATACTCATACTATGCCCAGATGGACTCTACATCATAGACTGTAAAACAAAATATGGACATAGTGTCTGTGACGTCACCTGTAGGTTTTTGAAGAGCACAAATTAAGCTGGGCAAAAGAAGTGGGCGGCAGCAGTGGTTATGTCTTTAATTGTGCAGATTTTTTTGGCTTAATATAAATGAAACAAATAAGTTTTAAAATAATTCACCCCCTCACTGTTGTCACGAAAGATAATATTAGCTCTATAGACCAAAATAGTTTTTTTTGTAGCAGGCTGCAAACACCGTTTTTTTCTGCTGAAAAGAAATTTGCTCTGTTTTGGATCCAGCCCCAGTGGTCTTTTTATGAGTTGCAGTTAATGTTACTTTCGTTTTATCGGTACAAGGTAGAGTGAGAGGTTGCCGCTTGATCTGCGCACACAGAAATCCACAGATGATTTTAGCCAATCATTGAGTTTATTAACTTATTTGTAGATCTGTGTAAATATGTTTATTCTGTTTTTACATGAAAGTCAGTAAAATTATTGACTAATATGCAAATGTTTTCATTGGGCTGTTTTGTTGCGAAAACTTGGCTATATTGATAATCACACAGTGACTTAAGAAGTATAGAATTGTACTACTAAAGCAACCAATAGCAATATGAATAGCAATAGCTCAAAGATTTTTTACTCATCAGCTCACCTTTTATATAAACCACGATAAACTTTTTATTATTTTTGTGCCTTTATTTAAGTGGCTGGTTAACGCAAGTACTTTACACCAGCTCATTAATTTTTCAGAACACTTTCCTCATTTCCGTCACTGTTGGAGGAACACAAGTGCTGAATGAGTTGGCACAAATCGCCATCAGAATCATATTTAACCTTTAATTCACTGTATTTTATCATTAACCCAGGACCAGTTTCAGATCAAAATCGTCTTTATCTTCTGATGAAGGCCTGAGAGTTAATTAACAATTGACTTCAGTTTTATTATTATTATTATTATTATTATTATTATTATTATTATTATAAATAATAATAATAATAATAATAATAATAATAATAATAATAATAAATAATTTTACAGATAGTAAACAGTTGAGCTTTTTGGCAGGAAACCAAGGAGCCATTAAAGCTCTTGTTTTTTGTGAACAGCTGGTCTATAAGCTCTTGTCATTACAAGTTTGGGAAGACATTTGGTGTGTTCTTTCCCAAGTGCAGCATACCAAGCATCCCTAAATCGTAGCTCATGGAGTTCATGTAATGCAGCATTTTACTGTGAACCAATTATCATTTTTTTATATTATAATTAGTCATTTTCTTTTTATTTGAATTAAACACTGCATTATTTATAATGCATAAAAGTATGAATCTTTATTTTTGTACTTTAGCGAGTGCAAAGCGTGTGAGTGAATGGCATGAGATAATGCCATGTTATCCAATACCTAGGGCCAGACAGAATCTGCGGACATTTTTTGCTATTTCTGCGCAAATTTTTGCTAAAAATCTGCGGATTTATGCGGAATGATTTTAGGAGTATCATAACTAAAACCTTAATATATGAAAAAATAAATAATAGCTTTTTAACGTTTATTTAATGTTTACAATGCGAATCCAATTAGATCCACTTTATTTGGTAAACAAAGCAAGTCTCTCACAAAAAATCTACTAAAAGACAGAAAATATTACTTTACAAACTGTATTGTAAATAAATCATATCAATATTTTTATATTAGTCAATATTATTACTAAAATGTATTTAAAAACTGAATAAATATAAATGTACACACATTTACACCAGTAAATAAACAGAATCAATTCTGTGTGGGCCTACCAATAACTTAATTTTTAATAAATGAATTACTTGCCTAACTTGCCCATGACATAATAACCTAGCTAATTCTTTAAATTGCACTTTAAAATGAATTCTAGTATTTTGAAAAATAAGTAAAAAAACAACATTATGGACTGTCATCATGGCATCAAACTAGAAATTAGATATTTGAAATTATTTATCAAAACTATTTTGGTTAATGTGTTCAGAAACAAACCTCTGCTAAGCAACAAAAATATTTTCAAAATAATTAAAATTTAACAGGAGGGCTAATAATTTCGACTTCACCTGTATACCTTTTTCTCATTCATTATATGATGGCAGCTCATTGTTGTCCTACTTTAAGAAAACGCACACATACAAATCACCATACAGTAGCTTAGTGCCAATTTCCCCTATACACCTCAAATAGGTCTTAAGTGGAAGGAAATTGACCGCACTTTGGCCCGAGTTTTAAAAAGGTCCATTAGCCCAAAGCATTTCTGCATTAAGAGAAGCCCAAATATGCAAAGCAGAAGCTAGGAAACAGTTTGCGCTGGCCCTGGGCTTCTGGCACGTTCACTGAGACAGCTGTCCTCTCTGCGGCGCTGCGCGTCAGGGGTGAGGCCTGCGATAAATTCGGAAGAAACGGGAACAAAATAAGCAGCACAAATCTCCGGTTCCCTCACATTTCTTAAAGTGAGCGATGTGGAGACAGATGCCACTTGCGTCTGTAAGCAGCATCTGCGGCGGTGGTGGGTGGCATGGAGCACAGGAATTGTGGTTGCATGCCCCTGTGCCCGGCCGAGGGAAGGGTTTTGGCTCATGACAGTGTGTGCAGGAGAGATGCCAGCAGTCGGATCCAGCAGTGTGAGGTTACACCTCAGCGTACACTTGTTAGTTTACTAACTGTATCGAGCAGCCTGGTGTCGTTTTTAGCTGTTTGTGTCATTTTGTCTTTATAGTGAGTTCAGCATGGATTGAACAGAAGTTTTATGGTTATTATTGCACATCAATATGATTATATATTAATATTTTGGTCATTTTATTTTAAAAAGGTGCTGTATGTGAGTTTTTGACACTTCTAAAGCATAAAAATACCCTAATATGTTTGCAGATATTTAAGAAACATGCTAAGGGCACATTCTTGTTTATCTGATAACCATGCTGAAGTCAGATATTCTGCTTTGAAAATGTGTGTTACGTGCTGGAACGTCTGTCTTTGTTTTGGTCCCTTTAACCTGCCCAATGCTAGTTTAGCCAATTTAATTTTCAGCACCCCGGCTTGCCTTGGTGGAAAATTCATTCTGTCATGACAGGTCTCAGAGTATGGCTGCATCCCAAACCGCATACTTGTGCACTATTCTACGCCATTTTGAAGTATAAATAGTGTAAGTAGTGCGTTCACACTGAAAACTCTAACAATAATAAGTGCACTTTAATTACCCGGATGATGCACTCATTCCACCGCTAATATGAAGTGTGTAATGATGGACACTTCACGAACTCAACGACCGCAGCTTTGCGCACGTAGCGGAAGGGGCGGAGCTATCGGGTGCACATGTTGGATAACTTTATTTATGTTGGACTGTGAAAGCAAAATTTTCCGACGAGAGGGATTACAGCACCTCCCGATGGTGAATGCGGTTATAGTCATGCCAGGTATTGTTTGGTATTTTGGTCATTTATTTCATTAATTTGGCAAACGTCAAACGTCATCGGGGAAACGGTTTGAACTTCCGCTTAGTAAAAAAGTCATTAGTGTTCCATTTGGGACAGCACTACATACATATACTATGCTGTTGAGTGTGTAAGTGCATAAGTACATAGTGCATAGTGTATAGTGTGTCATTTGGGACGCAGCTTATGTGTCCGTGACCGAAATGCAACCTCCGGTGGCAGCCTCTGAAATGTATGAGATGTGGATATAGAGTTCCACATGAGGTGGTTATTAATTAGCAAATAAGATAAATATTATGAACGTAAACATTAGGTAAGCAGGTTACATTGTAACCTCATGTCCTAACAACTACATGACAAGATTTGCAGTGATAAGCAATTTGGCTGTGTGCATCAGATGAAACACAACAGAAATTAAAAACATTCATTTAGAATAGTGCACTCACTGCACTTCAACGAAATGGTAAGGTTTATAATCTTATTAATACATATTAAACCTCTTTAACATTATTAAATGTACATGCTGAATGACTGATATTTGTTGGCTTGCACTTTGTCACAGTTCTAAAGTTCAATTTCAAATGGTTTATTTTATTTTCAAGCTCTGAGGTGAACTATCTGCTGCTGCTTTCAGTATAAGGCAATACATGTCATGTAAAATGGTTTCAAACTCACATTATTAGCATTTAACACCGAAAAAAGCATGTGCTGTACCTGAGGTGATCACTGTTTATCCTGTTGTTCAGCTGCAAGAAGTAGAAGCTGTTTCTGAAATTATAAAATTCAGGTGTTGGTTAAGACAAAAACTCCTTTTAATATGGAAAATATTCTTTCTATAGTCAGACTCACTTCTGTTGATGTCCTCAATCTGGCAACCTGCGCTTGCATGTGTTTTGAACCAGGTGTGCAATACCTAGTTCAACCACTGGGTGTCAAACTTTCTGCACCTCTAAGCTGCAATTCTTGCTACAATGGAAAAAAAAACCCAATTAATTAACAAACAAAATAAATTCAGTAATTCATTCATGTTCTTTTTTTGCTTAGTCCCTTCATTAATCAGGGGTCGCCACAGTGGAATGAACTGCCAACTTATCCAGCATGTTTTACGCAGCGGATGTCCTTCCAGCTGCAACCCATGACTGGGAAACATCCACACTCGCTCATTCACACACATACGCTATGGACAATTTAGCTTACCCAATTCACTTATACCATGTCTTTGGACTTGTGAGAAAAATCGGAGCAGGAAGAACATGCAAACTCCACACAGAAATACCAGCTGAGCTCGAACCAGCGACCTTCTTGCTGTGAGGTGACATCGCTACCCACTGCGCCACTACGTCACCCATAAACTTAGTAATGTTCAACCTATTTGTTTAATAATTCCAATTAATCTTTTTTTGTGTGTTAATAAACCACTTTTAGCTCAATAAACTGCTAATTTACTTCTTATTTATGGTTTAGTAAGTTTAGGATTAGGTATTGCATTAGGGATGTAGAATAAGATCATACTTTTAGAAGTACTAATAATCAACAACAATTACAATATCTTATAATTCTACAGTTAATATGCCACTAGTTAATAGTGTGAATTGGTACTTAAGCTAAATTGTTACCATTATTTCTTTATTTCTTTATTTTTTGGTCAGAGATTGAATTTGACACCCGCAAAATTGACTGTGGTGGGCAACATTAATCAACACGCTAGCCAATTTGGCAGGTTATGGTTCATTAATTATGTTCTTTGATTTTGCACATTATTTCTATCAGATCACTTCTCTAAAGGGAGTTTCAAACATCAGCAAAACAAAGAGTAAAGTAGGTCATGCATTGTGGGAAATGCCACGTCTTTGAAACCATGAGTTAATATAGAATGCTATATATACTGGCCTTTTGATTTCCATTCCCTTTGTTAATGTCATTCTTGTTACTTTTTTTTGACCACACTAAAGGAAAACTGTTGAACAAAGTAACAAATATAAGTTGTTTTTGCAGTTTGTAGTATATAGTGAGATAGCAGACACTGAAAACACTATAAATTTCATGCTTTTTGTGGGTTAATATTCACAGACACGTCAACATCATAATTTGTAGGCATACATTGGGCTTCTGTCTGGCCGGTGAGTCTAGCTTTGTTGCTAAATGGCTAACATGGATTTTATTAAAGCTGTTAATATGTGCTTTAGGAGTTCTAAAAAACACCGTACATTTGTTTGGTGCCCTGTCTGAGTGCGCTAGATCCTTTCAGAGGTGCACCCAGCTCTGTGAGTTCAGAAACTGCTCCAGAAACTGTACTTGGATGATGGAGGCTTTCAGCAGTGCTTCAGAATGAAGCAGTTTGTTGAGCTGTTGTCCGATATCGGCAAGAGTATTTCCCCTCGGGACACCAACAACAGGCATTACGTCATAATCACTCCCCTACAAGAGCAAGCTCCTGATTGGTTAACGTGGCTTGAATGTCTGCTGAAGTTCAGATTCGAGCGGTTACGCACATTAAGTGCGTCAAACACTCAAAACGTTTAACTTGCACCGCTTTATTTTTTGCGAAATGCGTTATTTGTGTGAAACGTGCTGCAGGATGTCTGTTTGTGTCTTTGCATTGACTTAACATGTAAATCACTCGTGCTTGATGCTTCATGATGTGAGAGCAGCATAAGAGTCCTGCGTTTAAGCACTTTCTATAAAAAAAACTACAACTTGTATTTTTTTGTGATTGAGGAAAGTCATTCAGGGATTATGCAGCGAATTAAAAGTCAGTACATTGTGAAATTCATTTTTTCATTTTCCTTTGGCTTAGTCCATTTATTCATCAAGGGTCACCACTGCACAGTTTTACACAGATGCCCTTCCAGCTGCAACTCAGTACTGGGAAACACCCATACACACTCACATTTACTACAGCCAATTTAGTTGATTCAATTCACCTATAGCGCATGTCTTTGGACTTTGGGGGAAACCGGAGCACCCGGAGGAAACCCACGCCAACACACGGAGAACATGCAAACTCCACACGGAAATGCCAACTGACCCAGCCTGGACTCGATTCAAAGACCTTCTTGATGTGAGGCAACAGTGCAAACCACTAAAGCCTGGTTTATACTTCTGTGTCGAGTGATTGGCGTGACCCACGGTGCGTGCCTTGCACGTTGCCGTGCATTTATACTTCTGCGCGCTGTTTGTGTTGCTTTGCAATAACACTTCAGCTGGCAGTAGGTTTTTATGTTCCCTTTGTATTGAGTTTCTTTGCTGGTGCTTTGTTTCTTCTGAACTCTACCTTAATGTACAGTTTACTAAAACTCACTTATTCTGAGGGGGGAGCCAGGGAAAGTGAAACAACTTTAAACATAAGGTAAACACAAAACAAGAGTTTTCGTTTGGAGCTCTTTTGTGGGATTTGATCAAGGATTCGACACTTGTAAACACTCGCTCCAATGGATTTGTGCTGCTCTCCCCTCCACCCACCCTAGCGATAAAAAGCCGACCAATCACAGAGCTTACGCTACGCGTTGTTGCGACACGTAGTTATATTTTTTGAAAGCGCTTTAGTTAAATTTTTTTGAGTGCGCTTGACGCAGAAGTATAAATCAGCCTTAAGCCACCATGCCGCACTACATTGTAAAATTATTTTTCCAGTTTTTTTATTTTGTATTATTGATTTCAAAAGATCCTCTGAAAATGAGTTTAGTTGGTTTTAAATGATTTTAAACAGCCCTTCCTTGATCTGCTTGTATGGCATACCTCTACTTTTTGTGCTCATTGTGCATCCCTAAAATACTGCGTTACGAAAGCAAATTTCTTTGCGCACATCCTTTCACACTGACTTCAAATATCACTCCAGTTTACAAATCCCAAGTATTTTCTTATTAGTCCACAAACTTTCTTTTCTTCTTGTTGTTCATTTGAAGTAAAGATTAAACAAGCATCAATCGGAGAAGGACAGGAAGAGAAATGTTTTTTATTTTATTTTTCTCCCCGCATTTCCTCTGGATGTCTTGTTCTCTGGCGAGTTGAAAGGCCCATTTAGTCTCTCGGCTCCCTGCCTCTCAGAATCTGCATTAGTCTCCAAGGGTTCCATCAGCTCGGAGACAAATCATAAAATCACTACCTGGCTCTTTTGTAGGCTACTTGCTCTGTTTCCCTTCATCTCTTCTGAGAGTTGGGCCAAAGAAGCCTGAAAGCAACATGAGTGGAAACAAATGCGCCAAGAGTAGACAGACGCAAAATAATGCATTTGATGAGGGATTGTCTGGATCTTCAACACCACCTCATGATTGGAAATTGAACTTAAAGTGCTCTGTGGATCCTCATTATGGAGAAATCCTCTCCTGGAGCCGCTGCCTTGCAATGTTTGGGGAGCCCTGGGGACTTTTTTTTTTTTTTTTTAAATGGCTAGGTTTGCGAGTGCTTTCGGATATTTAGAAGTCTTTAGCCTTTACCTGAATTAATTTGTCCTGATTGCTTCCACCTTCAGAGAAACTTGCTTGAACTTGCAGTGAAGTTTTAACTGCTGATTCAGTAAAAAACAGAAGCTCCCAGACTGCATAATTGGACCGGCGCAGCAAACTTTAGCATGTGAAATTAGAGTTGAATATAGCAATATGGAAGCGCTCATTAAAACGCTCTCTTCAGTGACACCTGCGACCACGTGTGCCAGACGCCGGCCATTATTTTCAGGTTTTCTTCTCATGCACGAGTCTGTTGCTGTCAGGAAAGATGCGTACATCATCACATTTCTTCTCCCTCCTTCATTACATTTCCTCAAATCGCTCTTCATTAAAGCCTTTTGTTATCCTGCTCTTCTAATTGGACGACTGACGGTAGACATGATTTTGTCAAGTAGGACTTGTTGCTGGATCAGTGTTAAGTTGGTTCTGGAGCTAAACGGTGACGAATGCTGATCTCTTAACTGCTTCTATAAATAGAGAAAATGGTTGGCTGTATAACTCTCTCTCTCAATGCGTTTGGGCTACAGATGTACAAAGACTTTCACTAGGGCTGCACAATATACAATTTCAGCGTTGATATCGCACTGTGTGCATCCACAATAGTCACATTGCGACATGCTATGTTGAGTCTCAATTATAGTTGACCAGGAGCCACAGAATTACCGTATTTATACAGAATTTATACAATATATGCTCTTACTAAGAATTTTTGTCGTGTTTCTAGTCCAAATATCTACATTTCAAAGCAAAAGCAAGATTACTTCCCTTACCCTACTGGCAGATAATTTAGCTTGTTTTAAGGAAAAACTCTCAATTCGGACTTATTTCTTCTGAAGTTGAAAAACAAAACAATACATTATTTTACTTGTTCGAAGAATTTGTATATATTTGGACTAGAAACGAGACTAAGATAAGCAATTTTTGCATTAGGGCTATTCAATTTCTGTACCTGACTTTATTTGACTCCCCAGAATTTATCACAAAAAGAAATCGAACTAAGAGTTTTTAGGTATTTGGACAAGAAACGAGACAAAGACAAGCATTTTTTGCATTTGTAATTGTTTAATTATGCAGTTATGTAATTGTTGAATGTCTACGTCAATATTGTTAGACTTCCCAGAAAACCATCAAATAGAGCTAATCAAATTATCTTATAAAACTGTGTTCATATCACAACTAGGCATGGGCCGGAATAAGATTCTAACGGTATGATAACCTTGGATAAAAGTAGCACGGTTTCACGGTATTGTGATTACTGCTCTAAAATCTATTCTTTTCCCCCTTTGAACACAATATATTTTATTTTGAGAAACATTTAAAATATTTTGGAGCAGTAAACATGTCAGGCTAAATAATTCAAGTGAATCATTGACTTCTGAGGTCTTCTTTTGTTAAATGTAAATTAAAAAATCTTAATTATACCTTAGGAACGGTATAGCAGAAAATTTTGGCAGTTTGAAATCCTTGACTTTTCCAAACTGCGGTATGCCTTGAAAACGGTTATCGTTCCATGCCTAATCACAAGATGTATCACAAAAAAAAAAAAAAAATCTAACTAAGAACTTATTTTATATATATTATAGATATTTTTATATATATTATAGATATTTTGACTAGAAATAAGACAAAGACAAGCAATGTCTTTTTGTTTTTTGCATTGTAATCGTTGAATTTCTGTACCTGAATAGTGTTAGAGTTCCCAGAAAACCATCAAATAGAGCCAATCAAACTGTATGCAAAACACAATATTTATCACAAAAATAAATAAAAAAATTACAATATCAAATTTTTCCAATGTCATGCAGGCCTAACTCTTGCATTACTATGAATGGGAAAAGTGAAAGACACAGTAGGGGTTGAACATCTTTAGATTTTTGGAAGTCTACTTTTATGTTATCAAAGCCAACGTCATCAATAAAACACAAGATGCATATGTTTTACAACGTGCCACAATTTATTTGCTGAAATACTGTATTTTCACATGTTGTTTGACAGCTCGTAACGTGTTGCAAAAACAATGCAACATTACCAGAGAATAATTTTAGTGGAGAACAAATGCATTGTCAACACTTTCATTTAGTTAATAATGCAACATTAGCACCCGCACTAATTTTACTGCTAAATAAATGCAGTCAACACCTCGATTACTGCGGGTTCTAGTAAGAATGTAACAATAACAGATATTTTAGTGCAGAAGTAATGCATACGTTGTCAGCACATTTTTGATTTGATTTATTTAAAGTTATTTCAGAATAACATGAAAGACAAAAGCTTCGTCCCAAATGGCACACTATACACTTATGCACTTTGTACTTATGTGCTTACACACTGAACAGCATAGTATGTGTATGTAGTTTCGTATATATTTATTAATAATTGTAGTAATAATAATAATAATAATAATAATAATAATAATAATAATAAAAAAACATTTCTTCTCCACTCATGGAATTTTGTCTATTTAATTTAATTATGAAGTTAAGGTTTTTTCTTTTTTTAAAGTCCACTTTATTTTCATCACACATGTTCACACATCATATCAGTTTGTCTTTTGTTCCTGCTATATATTTCACCCTATAAATACTGTATGTTTACCAGCAAAACTTTCTTTTCGATGTTCAAGCTGAGCAGAACAGTGCTTCACGCCGGGAGGAATATTTTCTCGACTCTGAGCCCGTCATGCACTGTGCTTTCGGGCTAAAACAAAACAATACAATGCAATAGAACTACGAATGCTGGGGGAAAAGCAAACCGACAGGGTTCAACGCCAGCTTTAAATGAGTTTGTATGTTGTCTGCCTCTCTTTTGGAGATGATGTGTGGTGCTTTTTGCTGGAGTCCCTGAGATCTGATTCCTGCTGCTTGGCAGTGTTTGAAGAGCAGTATGGGTATGATGCTCTCCGTGGTGTTTCACGGCAGATGTTCACGCAGTTTGTGTATGTGGTGAATTTATGAGGCAATGGTTTGAAGACCGCGTGAAATAGAAGTTGCGATACTTTTTCGACCTTATTGCTTCACGTCTATATATAGGAGAGAAAGTGCTTCCTGAACAAGAAAGTGGCTATGACTTGATTTTGAACATTGTGGATTTAAAGGGACTGCTCACCCAAGAATAGAATTGTGGTCCTCATTTTAATCACCTTTCACTTGAGCTTCTTTTGTGGTCAACAGAAGAAAGATGTTTAGAAAAAATGGTTGCTGTTGACTTTCATTCTTTTTTTTTTTTTACACCATAAAATGTTTTTAAGTTTAATTTTTGGATTGTACACATTGAAATACAACACTTTACATGTATTTCTTTAAAAATCACCAGGCTGCATTTACAAAATATACTAAATAAAATAATAATGAAAAACTATAATAATAATATTCAGGGTTTGCAAAATTTCTAAATTCCTGGTAGCCCTCGGGCAGACACTCTTCAGTTTTTGGTAGCCTGAATATAAATGTAAGTAGCCCAAATTGAAAATACATTATATATTAAATAAAAACAAAAACATGCGTTTACTAAATAAAATGGATATAATGGCATTTGTTATAGGCTATATAATATTTTTTTCAAATAATACACTTATGGTTATTTAACTTTTTAAAGTTTTTATTATTATTATTATTATTATTTTTAATAACCAAAAAATTAGGTTAAGTTAACATTGTTTTAGGTTACTTTTTGCAGCTATAAAGACATTCCAGTATTTTACAGAGTGTATGTATATATATTTATTTTGGCTTATTTCTTATATAACTAACTTAATAATAATAATAATTCCTTACATTTTATATAGTGCTTTTATAGACACTCAAAGCACTTTACACAATGGGGGGTGGGGGGGATCACCTGGATGACGCAACGGCAGCCATATTGCGCCAGACCGCACACCACACACCAGCTGATTGGTGGGGAGGAGACAGTGGGGATGGTTAGGAGGCCATGATGGACAGAGGCCAATGGGCAGATCTGGCGAGGATGCCGGGGTTAAACCCCTACTCGTTTTTCGAAGTACATCCTAGGACCACAGAGAGTCAGGACCTCAGTTTAATGTCTTATCCGAAAGACGGCGCTTACTGAGCAGTATAGAGTCCCCTTTCACTATACTGGGGCGTTAGGACCCACACAGACCACAGGTTGAGGGCCCCCTGTTGGCCTCACTAATACTACTTCCAGCAGCAACCTAGCTTTCCCATATGGTCTCCCATCCAGGTACTGACCAGGCGCAGCCCTGCTTAGCTTCAGTGGGCGACCATGTGAGAGTTGCAGAGAGGTAGCTGCCGACTTACTGCTACCTGTAAAATCTGAATGATTTTAGCTCTGAGGTAGAGAAGACACAAATACATGTTTGTCATTATTTTCTCACCCATCACTCATTTCATACCTGTTTGTGTTCCTTTCTCTTTTAGACGTAAACATTTTCAAAAAATCTTTATCTGTGAGAGAATAAAAACTCAAACAGTTTTGAAACAAGTGATGGAGTAATTAGTCGGTGCATTTTCATTTAACTGCCCCTTTAACGATCCCTTAAAGGGCCACGAAACCCCCCAGTCTCAGCGTGGTGTTTTCACACCTCTAGTTTGGAAAAGCTCCATAAAGTGGGTGTGTGCAGCTCTGTTTAGGTAGGAGTGTCGGGGAAGGGGAAAGACGGAAGGTTTTGCATAAAAAAGGGAGTTTCCATTTGTGCACGCGCTCTTTTTCACACAGACTGTGTTTACATGGACATCAGTAATCGAATTATTTGCCAAATTATTAATTTGTTGACTTTATCGGCACTTTCTCTTTATTTTCGGATTTGCGTGATGGGCAGGGCTTCTGTCTATGTTTGGTGACTGTAGCTTTATTGCTAAATGGCTAACAGGGGTTTTATAGAGAGAATAACTGTTTTATGTGCTTAATGAAGGCTGATAAACAGTGTCGATTCGTTTGGAGCTGTATCTGAGTCCACTAGATTATTTCAGAGGTGCACCCAGCTCTGTGAGCTCATAAACGGATGATGGAAGCTTTCAGCGGTGCTTCTGACTGAGCCGAGCCGAGTTTGAACTGTTGTGGGCAGAATGATTTTCCCTCGGGACACCAACAACAGGCGCTACGTCATAATCACACCCCCACAAGAGCAAGCTCCTGATTGGTTAACGTCCGCTGAAGCTCATTTTCATTTCATTTTCAAACTGAAGCGATTCGCGCGTATCGCGCTGCAGGATGCCTATTCGCGCCTTTGCATTGACTTAACATGTAAATCACTCGCGCATGACGCGTCTTCAGGTACAATCTTCGAAGCGATCATGAATATTAATGAACTTGCGCCTCGTACTCAATAGAGCGCTCTGGTTGGTTTGAACCAAGTCTATCTCATGAATTAATGCCGTACACTCAGAGACGTCAGAATGTTCTGGCCGGGACAGACGTCCACTCCCCACGCTGGAATATACGCAAGGATCTCATCGGCGTGACGCAGCTTCAAAAATTAGTTTCAAACCGGAAGAACGAATTTGCTCGAAATAACGCAAAAACAACCAATTTTCACTTATTAGTCAATTATATGTGTCATAGTAGTGTTTATAGCAGCGTGGGACACATATATGACTGTCAACAGCTCAAAAATGTGTTTTAGTGTTTCGTGGCCCTTTAAAGTGCAAGTAACTCTTACTTGGGATTTTGCAAGCCCTGATATTATAGTGTAAATGATAAAACTAAACATAAATCAACCAACCAAACAAAAAACACAAATGCTCCTCCTTTTTTGGATAATGGTAATCTATCCAAGAGTGATTATTATAATCATACTAGAACAAGGTACAACAAATGTGTATTGAAGAGTGTATTAATACAGAAATGTGAGATAGGATCTGCATTGTCTACACAAAAATGATACATCCTTTCACTTTTAATTCCACATCTTTGATATAACTGATGAAAGGACTCCATACTACATACTCCACACGTATGTAAAATAAATTTTCTAATGGCGAGCTTGACAACATTCATTAAATAGCGTTTGGTCTTTGCATCTTTGTCCTTAGCAAATATTTTGGCATAAAGCAAGCTGAGTTTTATAAGTACTTGTTCACTTCTGCTATAATTTTAGTTCCCTGGATATAAGCCCAGCAAATAAAGCTTTAGGTCCAGGAGGATTTTTTTACCGTGCTAAGGAAGTCAATGAGTGCCATCAACGAGCATTCTTCAAAATATCTTCTTTTGTGTTCAACAGAAGAAAGAAACTCATAAAGGTTTAAAATCAAATGAGGGAGAGTAAATGATGAGGTCATTATAATCTTTAGGTGAACTATCAAATAGTTTATGCATTGTGGTTTGCTGTTGGTGGAGCTCATTTAATTGACAGGTTGCCAATAAATGTCATCAGAGAGGGACAAGACGTTATTTTGCTAAAAGATTATCAGATGTTTACATAAACGTTGAAGAAATGATGATGTAAACTAATAAAATATGTATAATAAGTGCCATTTAAAAAAAAGATGTTTACTTTAACTTTGTAGACATTTTAGCTTCTTGCTAGATTCGTTTTAATTTTGGAAGCTGATAACTTAAACATAGAAAAAAATCTGCATAACTTAAAACAAAAAATTTGCATAACTAAATTCTTTTTACATACCTTAAAAAATGAATTCATAGGATAATTCATCCTATTTTAAAAATAAATAGTTCCATAGTCTTTGGTAATTTGTGAAATGCCATTCAGTGACATTGAGAACTATTATCAGTTCTCTAAAAAGAACCAATTTGAAAGAATGGATTATTAATTAAACCTACCTGATTCCTACGTGACTGAGGCTGTGGGTTGTAATTAATGTTCATTTTCAGCTTTTTCAGCATGTTTCGCTTTCTAAGGCTCTGATATATCATTAAGAGCCGTGGGTATTTTTGTCTGTGTGTTTTATTTTTACTCTCAGAAAGTTGCTGCTTGTTTACTTGCATTTTATGAATCACCAAGTCTTTAATGTTCTTCTAAAGAAAAAAACGCCTACATCTTTGATGGCCTGAGAGTAAATCAATAGTACAGGTTTTTTTTTGATTAATTGTTTATTTTTATTTTGTTTTTTCAGCTAAAATGCATCTTCAGCCGTTCGTACGGAGAGGTGGTTTGTTTAAGCATGCCTGGAGAAGAAGCACGCAGGAAATTCTTTTCAGACCTCATTTTGGTGCAGGCAGCCAAAGCGCCACCCCGCAGGAGAAAATCAGGTAAGTGTTTACTGTGATTAATGCAGAAGTATAGATTTATCTGCTCCCGACTGGAGGAAGAACAGGTTTTTTGAAGAGTTATTTAAAGGGTGCGTTAACTACTTTTTTTAATTTTTTATCATAAAGTCTTCTCTAAGGGCGGCACGGTGGCTCAGTGGTTAGCACTGTCACCTCACAGCATGAAGGTCCCTGGTTCGAGTCCCAGCTGGGCCAGTTGGCATTTCTGTGTGGAGTTCCTGTTCTCCCTATGTTTGTTTGTGTTTCCTCCTGGTGCTCATGTTTCCCCCACAGTCTAAAGACAAGTGCTATAGGTGAATTGGATGCACTAAATTGGCTGTAGTGTGTGTAAATGTGAGAGTGTATGGGTCTTTACCAGTACTGAGTTGCGGCTGAATGTAGGGTTGGGTCGATAGACTATGCCATTGTACATCGCCGATGGCCGGTAGACATCACGATGCTGAGCCCCGCCCCCATCGCAAACTTGTTCACGAATACACACTTAGGCCCTATCTACACTAATACATCTTAGTTTTAAAATAACAATTTAGAGCGAAAATGATCCACATCCACTGGTGTTTCATCTAGCATTACTGAACATCCATCCGTACACACACACTCACTTATACACATACACATACACGCAGTCATGCACTTGTCTCAGCTCCAGTTCAGCGGGTGCTTTGAGCAGAAAACCCCAGAGAGCAGTGCACACCGGACAGTTTATCAAGGATGTACCGCTGGATCGCCTCTCACTATAGTTGTTAAACGTGATATTTAATTAATCTTGTCTCTATCTAATGACTATTCGGCCTTTTGAGTCAGGTAACGTGTCACAGTGTCAGTACTTAACAATTTTAGCGAAAACCTCAGATACTGTTGGTTGGTTCCTGTTGGTTGTGCATCTTTTTTACGAACCAAGTTTCACAGATCACTCTACCTATTTATGCCAGAGTCCTGGGGAAAAAGTGATTGACAGGTGGTAATTTGTGTGTAAGTTATCTTTATTTATTTTTGATTTGGTTATGGGTAAAGACCATGCAGGTCAGGTAGTTGAAACAGTTGGCTACAAGTAATGAATTCGTTATGAATTAATGAATTATTCACAAATGATTAATTCACCACTGCCTGTGAGGACGATGCCATTGTCCATCGCAATGTTTCACATTAGACATTAGGGAATTTATAAATGAACAAGTGCACTGTTTTTATTTATCAAACGTTGCACGTTTCTTTGTAAAATAAAAATAGATTTGGTCAAATAGTAGCATTACATTTTTTTACACCCCTAAATACGTTTCTGAACATGATGAAATTTGCTCGGTTAATGCGATGATTCATAGTCTTTAAAGTACAAATGAAAACAAAACTATACCATACCGATTAGTTAATTTGTTAGCTCACATTGCTAGTTTTGTTGTGAACAATTTATCTGTGTCATTAAAAAAATGTTCACCCGAATAATTCATTTCATTCATTTCATTTTCTTTTCGGCTTAGTCCCTTTATTAATCCGGGGTCGCCACAGCGGAATGAACCGCCAACTTATCCAGCATTTGTTTTACGCAGCGGATGCCCTTCCAGCCACAACCCATCTCTGGGAAACACATCCATACATTCTCATTCACACGCATACACTATTGACAATTTAGCTTACCGCATGTCTTTGGACTGTGGGGGAAACCGGAGCACCCGGAGGAAACCCACGCAACCACGGGGAGAACATGCAAACTCCACACAGAAATGCCAACTGGCCCAGCCAGGGATCGAACCAGCGACCTTCTTGCTGTGAGGCGAACGTGCTACTCACTACGCCACCGTGGCGCCCCACCCTAATAATCTAAAATTAAAATCTGAAAATTTCTCCAATTACGTCTGTCTGAGGTATTGAGGTATGGTTTGAACATACATAACCACGCCCCTCCAGCTATCAGTTTTGGCAACAAACAGAAAGGGTGAGCAGGAGGTGTGTGTTAGGTTGTAATAACTCTCCTCAAACCCTTTTCCCTGATCTTTCTTAATGAAATGTCCACTTTACTACATCCAATCAGCTTGAAGTACAAAAAAACCACACCCACTGTTTTCTCATTTAATATTCCACTGCTCTAGGAACTGCATCACAATACGAAAAACAAAACATGGTCGCAGCTTCCAGTTCATGCAGACTTTAAAAGCCCTTCTCTGCTGTGAGTCTATGAGAGACTATGAGAAGGTTAAAGCCAAATTTCACAACTTTCTTGCAGACAGTTCTTGGGTCTGTACGCTCAGAAGTAGAATGTCTGCAGAAACTACTGGGGCTGCACACACTTTGTGCTTGACCAATAATGAGGCCATTAGCATGCTAAAGGCGTATGTTAAAGTGCCTTATGTCTCTACCTTCAGTCTGTAGGGATGTCAGATGATGAGGTCTGACTGGATCCTGATTTCATTCATTACCATTGTGACTTTCACCTTCCCCACATTGCCCCCGACTTCCTGTTTGGATCAGCTGTGTTAAGGGGTTGGTTCAAACCAAAAGTAAAAAAAAAAAAAATTCTAAAGTTGTTAACTTGACTATTGTTAACTAAGACTCTATTCTATGAAATACAAAATAAGATAGTTTGAAGAATGAAAGTCAGAGGAACCTTTTCAAAGACTGCGATGCAATTTCAGTTTGTTTTACAGTTAATTCAACAAACGTTTTTAGATTTTCATTTTTAAATAAATAACACTCATTTGCACATGCAGTTGCTTTTTGTAATACTACAGCTTAGGGAGCAGCAGCACATTTGACATTTCTCCGTTTTTTTAGATTGTTTTTTTGTTTTTATTTATATTATTTATTTATTTATTTTTGCTTCAGAGGCAGATTTGAAAACATACAGTGGGGGAAATAAGTTTTGAGCATGTAACTATTTTTCTCAGAAAACATATTTCCAAAAGTGCTGTTGACTTGAAATTTTCACCAGATGTTAACAACCAAAGAAATCCATATTATCCATATAACAATGCAAAGAAAACAAATCTAATTAATTTGCAAATGATGTTATGTGTAATAAAATGAAATGACACTTTGGAAAAAAGTATTGAACACGTGAAGAAAGGGAGGTGTAGAAGGGCAGTGAAAGCCCAGACAGCAGCTGAAATCTTTTAGTAGTTCTTCAGCAACCGTCTGCACTTCGTCAATTAATATCAGCTGCTTCAGTCCAACATCTACATTAGCAGATATTGAATACTTATTTCCCCCACTGTATATAAATATTTGCTATTCAACTCTAAATATTTTAAATATTAAAATAAATATGAAAAATGTAAATGACAAATGACACTCAAATAAAAATCAGCCTAAATGGGATGATTAAAAAATAAAAAAAGTTGTAAAAGTACATATCATTGAGAAAAATGTAAACAAATATTAAAATAAAAATAAAATAAAGTTTTTAGATTGTTTTACTTTTTAAATTTTTTTTAAATGTTTTTTCTTATTCTTTTTTTCCTTGGGCAGATTGGAGCACATCTAAAAAATGGAAAAATAAATACATAAAACTGTAAATAAACACAAACACAATCTGTTAATACGAAAATAAACAAATAACAATAGGAATTAACATTTTACAGTCACTCACTGTTTCAGTGTCATTTACCGACTTAAATATATTTTCCATTTAACTGAAATAAAATTCAAGTGCTGCAACACTTAAATGACTAAAACTCAAAGAGAAATCAGCCCGGTATGATTAAAAAATACAGCAAATTTTTAAAAGTACATAACACTTTTTACATAAAAGTACATAACACTATCATTACATTACTAGCGTTGTTGTCACTCCTTACCATTGACATTTTTTTTTTTAATCTGTTTTATTTATATCTGTGTTACTTGCTTCATTTATTGACTGTTATTGTCGCTTTTGTATGTACTCTGACCTGTCCACCCAGTTACCTTTACATGCACACATACACACAAACTCACACAATGGCCAAAACCTGATTGTATTATGATTTTTTTCTTCATGTTTTTATTGTTCTTTCGTTTTCTTTGTATTTGTATGATCTCAATTTGTGTACCTCTTGCATATATAAAAAAAAAAAGTACATAACACTGACTATTTTTACATGGACATCAGTCTCAAATGATTCGCCTTAATCTGAATAAGACAATAATATGATTAAGGTGTTTACATGAGTTTACGGAGTTTCCTGTAATTTCGAGTGTTTCATTTTTTATTTGTGGACTTTAACTACAGTTAACAGCACTTTCACTTTCATTCAGGAACATTTCATGCATGCCGCCGTGACAAACGTGCAGAGTATGAACTGCTGGAAGAGTGTAGTTTTTAACGGAGTTTGATACTGCATGCTTTATGGGGGGAAAAACCTCTGCATTTTGTGATGCAGGTGTCTGAGGTCCTTCACTGACTCGGTAGGTGCAGAGAATAGTGTCTAACAGCCTTGTGTGTATAGAATATCCTCTTTCAAATTGGGTCAAATCCTATGTTACAAACCTCTGATGTTAGTTTAGAGTAAAAGGAATAACATTTAAAAAGGTGTGGTCATTTTACAGTGTGTTGGGTGGAAACCAAAAGACACTACGACGGAACTGCAAAGAAAAGTGATTTATTGTACAAAGTAAATGCCAATATATTTACAAAAAGGAATATTTACAAAAGGTAATAAAGTATCAAACAAAAATAAAAATAGTTCAACTCAGGAGTAAGGGGATGACCGTGAAGCCAAACAAAAGAGAAATATAACAAAACAATTCTAACTTATAAATAACCCCCTTACCTCACTAGAATCATGAAAAGGAAAGAAAAGAAAAAGTCTTCAGCGCCATGCACCATATTCTTCCCTATTCTTACCTGATGTCTTAAACATTATATTTCCTACGAGTGTGCAAAATGGAAGTCGTACGACATCTTCCCTATCCCCTTACTCAGAGGAAAAGTGAACTCACAATGCTCAGGTTTGTCAGAAAAGAGCTGGGCCAAAAGTAACAAACAAATCAAACGAAATAAAAATGCACAAAAATCACAAAAACTTAAAAAAGGTCAAAAAGGATACAAAATAATTTTACCCAAACGAAAGTTCAGCAAAAATAACGAAAATCTAAATCAGGTCAGCAAAAACACAAAACGAGATCAAAGGAAAAAAAGAGCTTCTCTCCGCTTTTCCGGCGTCCATTTTATACCGAAGTGCCACGTCTGCATATGAAGATTGACTGGTCTCCTGACCAATCAGCTGTCACGAGGGCGGGCCTAAGAGAAATGACAGAGACGGAGATAGCGGGAGAGAGAGAGAGCGAAAGAGAGAGAGAACGGGAGGCAAAACGCAACTTCAGTAATGAGACTAAATAGGACCACTCCACAGGTCTTAATTAGATTTCTGTTTAGTTCGATTATTTTGTTGGGTTACTTTAGTTGAATTAAGGCCATCAAAAATCGCTGTTTACATGGTAGATTCTTAATCAGAGTATTGTCTTAAACATATTAAAATCAGAGTATTGGTGTCCTTGTAAACGTACTCATTGAGAAATGTAACCCAATATTAAATATGAAAATATAAATACTAGAATGTTATCATTACAGTACTTCATAAATAAAACTAAACAACACTGCGTTATACATTTTCAAATTCTCTTATTTTATACACTAAAGAAGAAAGTCATAAAGGTTTTGAACAACACGACTGCGAGTATATTCCTTTTTGGACTGCGATAACCACTACCGCTGTCATTGAATTAAGCGTTCCCTCGTTGCAAATTACCTCCACTGCTGCTGCTGCTGCTGTCGCTACTCCTTCAGAATTGCTACTGCATAATTTGGGCATCCTGGGTGTTCCTGATGTTCTCCAATGGATATCTTCTCCTCGTGGTTGATTACCATGCTCATCGGCTCCCTCACAGCTGGAGCCATTATAGCAGGGAATGGTTTTCAAGTGGAAATGCAGGCATCATGACCCACTGATGCAGAGCAGGGGTCCTCCCATGGGCTGAACATGGGTGTTTCTGAATAAAACACATACGCTGCTTTCTGTCGGCAGCATAGCATCTGCGGTAGGAGAAAAGAGAAGCGTTGGCAAAACATCACATGGCAAAAATTAAGTCAATGTAATAGTTCTAAGGCCCTATCCCAGTTCAATTTTTGTACCCCTACCCCTTCCCTTTCCCCTTTGCCCTTACAACCGAGGGTTAAGGGGAAGGGCTTCAAAACCCCTAAGAATTGGGACAGCACTTCAACACCTGCACACGGCATCATATGTCTTCGCGATCTCTTGCTTCATACGAGATCAGACGATCACGACTGCTGTAGTTATTCCAGTTGTGTTCTTTTTTGATGTTTATCTTCAGGAAATCACTGAAGGCATTTATTATGTTATCATAACGATCTAATGTGGCAATAAGATCATAACTATACTGTGCATTTACACAGTGGCCATATTTATCTAAGCAAACACACGAAAACAACATTAACATTACAGCAGACACTGTAAAGCTCATTCCCAGCCACTAGACATTACTGACAGGGTATTCCAGTGTCATCGTGTGTCAGAATGTTGTGGGACTGCTGTACATGAGTTATGATTGGATTATATATCGCGAAATTTTACGGTTTTATTATTATTATTATTTTTTTAAGCATGACGGTAAAACACGAACGCGGTTATGAATGTATTAAAACATGTGTTTGTTTGTCGTAAAAATTTGTAATAATGACAAAAATACTAATTTGTGGATCTCCTTACTTCCGGGTTCAGCTATCCGGCCGCTGTGGCAGGTGTATTCTGGGAAATTTTCTTACCCCTCCGTTTTAAGTGTGGTCCTGAAAATCTTCATTCGAAAGGGTGTATACCCCTTGCCCTTAGCCCTACGCCTTCAAGCTAAAGAGAATTGGGACACCCCTACCCCTTGACATGAACGCGCAAAACGAGGGGTAGGGGTAAAGAGAAGGACTAAGGGGTAGAATTGGGATTGGGCCTAAGTTACAGTGGGTATACTTACATTCTCTATATGAAGTCAACTTGTTGCTTTTAAGGCGATTTGTTTACTCGCTTTAAGTATCTAGGCACTTTTTGCAGTAAAGGCATTAAAAATGCACAGGGGAATGAAGATGTTTGATGCCACGGAGCTTGTATTACTGCACTGATTGACGATTCACATTGGCAAGAAGTTAAAAAAATACTGCCACATGCAACTTTATTAATCTTTTTATTGTTTTTATCATAATTAGAACAAACAAACAAACAAAAAAGGGGGGTACAAAGGCCATTTCACAATACACAAACAGTCGAATACAACATAATACAATATTATCCTGAAAGCATAAGAGAAAAAAAAATAGAAGTATTATTATTATGAATATTTTACAGAGAAATGTGTAGGCTCCACAAATCGACATATGCCAAACCAATTCCACCTATAATGAGTTACAAGTCAGCATTACTGATATAAAACAACTGGGTTCCAGATTTTAAAAAATATGTTTAGTTTGTTTGCCATCCTATCTCGCATTTCTTCCATGTGCAACACACAACTTAAGCTCCTAATCCACGTTTCAAAGACAGGCACGTGCTCTGACTTCCAATTTTGTAGAATTATTTTCTTCGCTAATATCATACAAAAATATACTCCCTATGATATATATTTATCTCCGATTTCTGAGGTGTCTCCAAAAATGCCCAGTTTTGGCTCTGGTGACAGATTAATCTTATATACTTTGGATATGAAATTAAAACGTTTTGCCAAAATGAACTAATTTTATGGCTTGACCAGAATGAGTGAGTCAGTGTACCCTTAGTGTTTACATTTATTGCACAGTAAGGATACATTTGGGAAAATCTTATTTCATTTTACTTTTGAATAATGAAGTCTGTGGATAACTTTGAATTGAATTTGTCTGTGTCTTGTGTTAATAAAACAATTATGGATTTTGGAAAGATAATCTTCCCATGTCTCATCTGATATCTCTGTATTAAGCTCCTTCACACGCAACTTTATTATTATTATTATTATTATTATTATTATTAATGTTATTATTATTATTATCATTATTATTATTATTATTATTATTATTATTATTATTATTATTATTATTATTATTATTAATGTTATTATTGTTATTATTATTATTAATATTATTATTATTATTATTTTTTAAATCTGTGTAAATTAGCCTAATGTTGCATATTAGAAGTGAACCTGGCAACTCTGGAAAGTAGTTCTGCTAAACACCAGGCCGTAACCATTAGCTATAATTACACTCACAGTTAGCATGACTGCTCGCTAACTGCTGCCACCAAGCAAAACGCTGAGGCTTGTGGCTCAATGATGGCCAGGCACTGTGCCCAGATCTCTGGATTAGCACGAGGTCGTCCTCAGCCTGTTTGCTGAGGAGATTTTTTTTCTTCTTCAGTCTGCAGTGTTTTCTTACAAGGCAATGCCATATTAGCTCATGGTGTGTTTGGTCATTTCTGGCACCTTTTTGTTTTTGGTTCATTGTAAAGATGCAGCGCTGAATTACTGCAGCTGTCAGCTTGTTTGTCGGAGCTCTTCAAAAATCAATAATACACTTTGCGGCCCACGCTGTGGAGGGAAGCGTTTCTTGACTTCATCCATATAATGCGGGGTGTTTATAATTCCTCTCGCTGCTCTGGCGCTGTTTCAGTGTCGTTCGACTCTCTAGTCGTTTCATACCGTTTGCTCAGGGTTTCATAAAAATGATTCAATTTCTGAACACAATACTGGAGTAGCATGGATTTGATGATGGATCAAATACATTTTATAGACATTTTATATACAGTTAAAGTCAGAATGATTAGCCCCCTGTATATATTTTTTACCCTAATTTCTATTTAACAGAAAGAAGATTTTTCAACACATTTCTAAACATAATATTTATACATCATATTTTACTAGATGTTTTTCAGGATACTACTATTCAGCTTAAAGTGACATTTAAAGGCTTAACTAGGTTAATTAGGCAAGTTAGAGTAACTTTGCAAGTCATTGTATAACAGTGGTTAGTTCTTAGGTGCTCCGATCAAGATTTTTTGGGGTCAATTACCAATTACCACTTGAAGCCATATCAGTCGATACTGATACAGGGTCTGATTAAAGTGTTTTATTAATCATGCTTTTAAAAATGTTAATTACAAATAACAAATGACAACTGCATTTATTACTGACAAGCAATGTACCAACCTAAAACATAGCAGCCTGTGCTTCGTTAGTTTACAGCAGAGGTGCCCATGATAACCTTTGATTTGGCACTCTATCCCCTCTGAGAAGAGAGGCAGAATGTTGGGGGTGATGCCTTTAATACATATTGTCATTTTAACACAACCTTTCATTTGATTGATTTATTGTTAATTTATGAAAGAAAAATAAAATGTTTCAATTAAATGTTGTGAATGAATCAGATTTTGTTTATGAGCATACTGATAGAGTTCAGAAGTACTCAGTGAACGAATCAAGGAAAAGGCAGGTGCAGCTTGACATTGAACTCCATGTTGTTGGAAATTATAAATTGAATACTTATATTTTCAATATAATAGGTTTATTGTTAAATGTAAAACTATATGAAATTCATTAGTTAATAGTAAAGTTTTACTATTAGCTATTGTAAATTTTATATTAAAAATAGTCAATCTTTACTATTAATAATTAAAGTAATGTTTTCTATTTATATTTAAATAAAAGGGTAAATTAAATTGTTTTTTTGCCCTTCATTAAAAAAAGTGCCCCTTGTTTACAGCTTAACAATTACAACTTTCCAGAAGAATAAAAAAGTATATAAGAAAAATAACAAATGTAGCTCGAGATAAAAAATATCTAAAATATTGTTTAAAATCAGTCACATTATGTTTTTATAATATATGCTTTAATATCAGAAAGCAGTCCACGGACATGCGGCTTTAGTGCATCAGAGAAATGTCTTCATAGCTTTTTATTAATAAGAAAAATAATAATAATTGAAGATGTGTTCAATCAAAAACATTAGGTTAGGTTACAGCTGAACCCCTTTAGAAAATATATATGTAACAGAGAAATAATACAAAGTATTGTTTAATATTATTATTATTAATAGTAGTCGTTTACTGCTACCTTTTGTAGTTTGTACTGTTAAATTCACCTTGCACAGACAGACCATCTCATCAAAACCAAAAGATATGACATCACCTCCTTTCATAGTAATTTGAGCACTGCTTGCTTTACAATTTGAATATGTTTGGGTTTTTATGCTGCTAAGAGGAACATCTGCTATTTACACGATGTAAAGTGTAAAGACTTGATTCTGCATCTTTAAAATGTTATTCAAGTGTTAAAAGTTGGCAAGTGAATTGAGCTTGCTGAAAGAAGCGGCGCTCATCGTGTTTTAAATACCGTTTTGGACGAGATACTGTATGTGGACGACCCTAATGGCGTGGGGCGAGCACAAGTTATATTTTAAAACAAAATATCTTTAGCGTGACGCGGCACCGCTTGAGTACCCCTGCTTATAGATGGTATGCTGCGATGGCCGTTGTTGCCGTTAAAATGCTGGGTTTTTTTGTGTGTTTTTTTTTTGCGTGAGCTCTTCAAACGGGGAAAGTAAAGAAATCAATATCCACACGCTACCGGTGAGCATCCAGGGCAAGTCATAGTCAGTTACACAAGCTCAGAGGGCACGTTTCACACACCCTGTTCTTCCTCCATGTCTCGCGAGTTTTTCATCTTCTGATCAGCCCTTCTGGATCAGCCTTCGTGGAGAGTGCTGATCGAGCTCCCCCAATCGATTATCGTCCGTTTGTGATCGGTGACCGATCAATAGTAACACCCTTATTTGTTCTGTAGCTAATCAAAAAAGTATTGCTTAAGGGGGCTAATAATACTGACATTAAAATAGTTATAAAAAGTTAAAAACTGCTTTTATTCTAGCCAAAATAAAACAAACAAGACTTTCCTTGCTCTGTTAAACATTGTGGGAAATATTTGAAAAAGAAAAGACTTTACAGCAGGGCTAATCGTTTTCACTTCAACTGTACATATAAAAGCACGTCTCTACAGTTTCAGATGAGATTTGTGAAAATTAAATGGCGGAATATGGGTGTAATAATGTTTATAACCAATATAGCAACATAAACATGAAACTACATACTAATTGAATGGTTATTATATTTAGAAACAGCAAAACAGGCTCACTGTATTGTGAAAACTTAGGGATTCTTAGGATAATGACAATATATTAAGAGATAAATTCATTGATTTATTAATATTTTGGGGCTAGACTGTGCGATTTATTTGAAGTATTTTAATATAAGTTATAGAATAAAGTTATTCTTGTTCTAGTTATTCCTTATGATTATTTTTGTAAACTATTGTTAAAAACTAGTCAAACTGTCACCCTGGAGGACATTTTAGTTGCTATACACTTCTGTTCTGACAATGTTGTTTATAAACAGCATATTCTGATAGTGTTTACTGCACCACTGTTTAGGATGCAGCAACATATTCATCAATATTCATCAGTATTATAATTTATTCCTCTGATGCAAAGGTGAATTTTCAGCATCATTTACTCCAGACTTCATTATCCCAAGATCCTTCTGAAATTATTGTAATGTAAACTAATATATACACTATACACTACACTCATTTTGTGCTGAACTATTATTAGTGTTTAGTTATTAATAGGGCTCAATATTTTCAGCGTTGATAACAGTTTTTCACTGCTTAATGTTTCTGTGGAATCCCTGAAACATTTTTTTCAGTATTTGAGTATTTAAAAATTTTATTAGGAAGATATAAGATTATATTAGTTCACTAGAATACAAAAAAATTTAAACATTAAAATGGAGAACAGAAATGGAGAAACTTAGACTAGTTTTTGACCGCATTAAGTACAATTTGTAAAATTTAGTAGCATAGATCTGCATAATCAATATTGTTTGCCGTGATTTAGTTTTTTTGCATTACCATTAATATTTTTAAATTTATAATAGATATTTAAGGTGTAAAAATGTGTATTTGTTAGTAGATTTATTTTATTATAAGTCACAGTTCAAGACATCTTTTGATACAACATGAGAATTATAAGCACTGTATATATAAAAAAAAACATAGTTTTTTTGCATCTTGCAACACCCGAAGGTGTGCTGAAAAAAGCAGTGTGCTGCACTTTTTATACATGGTGAAAATCTTTTATTATTATTGTTATTATTATTATTATTATTATTATTATTATTATTATTATTATTATTATTATGATTAATTGAAGACTGGTTTACTGAACATATTGTGTATTTATTTATAAATAAATGCACTTATAATTAAGTTAATTATAATTAAGTAAATTACTTATAATTAAGTTAATTAAATGGGCCATTGTGGTGCAGTTCAGTACGGTTCAATACGCTTTTTTTGTCCATTTTTCACTGCCAAAAAGTACCAAAGAGCAAACTGCCACTTTTTGGATATGAACAAGCTACCATGTTTATTATTATCATCATCCTTTAGACTATTATGAACTCTAAATGACGGAATTACTTGGAATAAAGATAGATGAGAGGTTTGTACTGGCTGCATATGTTTTGTATTGTTTATGAATTTAAATAAGGCCTAAACAAATGTTTTGGGTACTTTATTTGTAATTGGTAACATTTCATAGACTGTAAGGCTCTGTATGCTTTCATAAATCTTCTATTTATTTTTTATTTTATGTATTTGCAGAGGTTACAATAATATTTTGCATTATCATTGACTTTTTTTGAAGTTGACATTTTCAGATTTTTTTTTTTGTGTTTGGCTTGTTCGAGCACCCGGCATCAAGAATTTCCTAGATGATGTTTTATTAAGAAGTGCTTCTCGTATGATATGTGAACTTCAAGCAAAAATGAGGTAGACTGTGACTTTCTGTCTAAAGTCTCATTGGTAACGCTTTACAATAAGGTTCATTAGTTAATGCATTTACTAACATGAACTAATCATGAACAACACTTGTGCAGCATTTATTCATCAGAATTGATCATTTACTAATGCATTATTAACATCCAAGTCCATGCTTGTTGACATTAGTTAATGCACCATGAGTACACATGAACTAACAATGATCAACTGTATTTTGCATTAACGTTAACTAACATGAACAAATACTGTAGTAAATGTGATGTTCATTGTTTGTTCATGTTAGTAAATGCATTAATTAACATTCACTAATGAACCTTATTGTAAAGTGTGACAACCTCATTGACGTTATGAGCGACTTGCGGCGGCAAAGCGACAAGCGACCATTCATTTCATTGCAGAGCGAGCCACTTCCGGCGACCTCCGTCAGAGGCCGGTTGTACTTGGTGCTGTAGACCTACACAGACCTGTTTGTAGCAGGTCGCCACCCAGAGCGACAGGCAGCTACAAAGTCGTTGCTAGTGTTAATGAGACATAACACCACACCTACCAAAAGGGTACCACTTGGCAGTGGAGACACAAGCTTGGTACTAAACTGGACCACTGTACCAGGCAAAAGTGATTATTTACTTCTAACAATGAAGTACTGAAAAAAACCCATTAATTAAATATTTGAATCAGAGCCCCAATACTTATGATTTGCACCTGCAGTTGTATTGAGTGTTTGTGTGTTTGTGTTGTCAGCATGTGCTCTGGAAGTGCTGACCCTCTCTGAAGACCCCGGGCCTCGGCAGCTCTCAGCGGAGGAGCAGCGGCGACTGGAGGAGCAGGAGGAAAACACTTTGCGAGAGCTCCGACTCTTTCTCAGGGACGTCACAAAGCGGCTCGCCACCGACAAGCGCTTCCAGATCTTCAGCAAGCCTGTGGACATTGAAGAGGTGGGTCAACAGTAGATTGGTTAATCCTTTTGGCAACGTTTCCATTCGCCAAATACTTTCTCCAGAGGGAAAAAAAATATTATAGGAGATATTGTGAAAGATTCTTGGTTATGTTCAACATCGTTTCAGAAATATTTGATGAAAGAAAAATTCACCGGAGGGCTAATAATTTTGACTTCAACTGTATTTATACTGTACAGTGGGGAAATAAGTATTCAACACAAATTTTCTACTGGATTCAAGTGTTTTGGATCATTGTCTTGCTGAAATGTCAACTCTGTGTTCATCTTCATCATCCTGCTAATGTAGATGTTTGACTGACACAGCTAATATTAATGTACACTAAAGAAGAAGTGCAGAGGTTTGTTGAATAACTTCTGAGACATTTCAGCTGCTGTCTGGGCTTTCCCTGCCTTTCTACCCCTCCCTTTCTTCATGTGTTTAGTACTTTGTTTCTTATCATTTCATTTTACTGTGCATAACTTAATTTGCATACAAATAAGATCTGTTTTCTTTTCATAAACGGATTTCTTTGGTTGGTCAACATCTGGTGAACATTTCAAGTCAGCAGCACCTTTAAAAATATGTTTTCTGAGAAAAATGGTGACGTGTTGAATACTTATTCCCCCCACTGTATATCAGGGATGGGCAACTTTGATCCTGGAGGGCTCCTGTCCTACAGAATTTTGCCTCAACAATAATCAAACACACCTAAACAAGCTAATCATTGCCTTCAAGATCGCTTGAAAGCTAAAGGCAGGTGTGTTTGTTTAAGGTTGGAGCTAAACTCTGCAGGACAATGGCCCTCCGGGACCGAAGATTCCCACCCTTGATGTATATATCTATATATACACTTTAAATTAGAATTTTTATTTTTTTTAATAATTTTTCCCAAATTATGTTTAACAGAGCAAGGACATTTACACAGTATGTCTGATATAATTTTTTTCTTCTGGAGAAAGTCTTATTTGTTTTATTTCGGCTAGAATAAAAGAAGATTTTATTTTTTTTAAAAAACATTTTAAGCTCAATATTATTCACCCCTTTAAGGTAATTTTATTTAATAGTCTGCAAAACAAACCATCGTTATATAATAACTTGCCTAATTACCTAATTAACCTAATCAACCTAGTTAAGCCTTTAAAAGTCACTTTAAGCTGTATAGAAGTGTCCTGAAAAATATCTAGTCAAATATTGTTTACTGTCATCATGGCAAAGATAAAAGAAATCAGTGATTAGAAATGAGTTGTTAAAACTATTATGATTACAAATGTGTTGAAAAAGTTTTCTCTAAGTTAAACAGTAATTGGGAAAAATAAAATAAACGGGGGCTAATAATTCTGACTACAACTGTATATGTTGTTTTATTTTATTTATAATTATTTATTATTTATTTTTTGAAGTCATGAAAGTTTAAAAAAGCCAGGTCATCCCAAGTAACACTCCAGGTTTGTTTGTTTTTTTCAATGAGTGCCCTATAAAGGGTTAATGCCTGTAGGGTCTTTACTCCATTCATTCAATATTACCATCTAATTGGCGGCACCTGTGGTTTATTCGCAACCCCAAGACCAAACAAATCAAATGATTGCCATTATGCAACAGCTCGCACGCACGATCGCTACCTAAATCAGTAAATTTGAGATGGCAATTAAAAAGTTCATCAATATAAGAAACAAACAAGTACAAGAGCGTGTCTGTGAATACAGAGCGAAGCATCTTTCACTCAGATCTCCTCAAGCATTTTGAGCTTGTTTCAAGGTGAAGCTCAATAAGCCTGTCGAGATTATGTCTGGGTTATATTGATCCTGTTTTAATAATCACGCTGAACTCAAATGTTTGATAGTAGTATTCAAACATTTGAGGTAAGTATCATTTTAAATTCAGGCTCAATATAACCCAGACATTTATAAATGAATTATTTGTTTTTTTATGTCTTTTTTAGGTGTCGGACTACCTCGAGGTTATCACACAGCCTATGGACTTGTCCGCCATCATGATGAAGATCGACAAACACAAGTACATGGTCGCCAAGGATTTTCTAGCAGATATTGATCTCATTTGCAGCAACGCGTTAGAGTACAATCCAGACAAAGACCCAGGAGGTAAATGCACATTATAGAGCAGTTGAGTAAATAATGGAGCTGCTATCTGTTTTTTCAGCATATAATATAAGGTGTTCCCAGAATGTGGCTCAAAATAACTCATCCATTCTTTATTATCCCTTGCTATAATGAAAATGTTTTTCGGTTGAAGAACAAATATGCTGCTTCGGTGTTTGTTTCTTTAAATGCAAATGATTTGCTATTGGATTTTACAGATCCTGACTCGGTTAATCTGGCAACAACAAACTAATTTTCTGTATGCATTTAATATAAAATATATAAAGTGCAAAAAGGCTGTTATAGTTAGAATTTAAAAAAAGGTTTCAATTGTACCAAGGTTCCAATAGACCCAATCCCAATTCCACCGCCCAACTGTTCCCCTTACCTGTAGTTTTCCACCAATGTAAAAATTAATTAATAAGGCATTAATAAGGGTTTCTGCTAAACACAAGCATCTGATTTATAACATTCATAACTAGGCATGGGCTGGTATAAGATTCTGATGGTATGATAACCTTGGATAAAAATATCATGGTTTCACGTTATGACGGTATTGTGTTTTCTGCTCTAAAATATATTATTTTTAAATATCTGGCTAAAAAACAAAACCTTTTTCCCCTTTGAACACAATATATTTTATTTCGAGAAGGATTTTAAATGTTTTGGGGCAGTAAACATGTCAGGCTAAATAATTCAAGTCGACTTCATTGACTTCTGCTGTCTTCATTTGTTTTAAAAACACAGATTTCTTAACAATTTACACTTAAACAAACCAAAAAAAAAGTAAATAAAAAAATCTTATACATAGCTTAGGATTGGTATAGCAGTGTTAATTGTGTTTTATGGCGTACTCACACTAGGCACGGTTGTTTTGAACCGTACCATAGCACGATTGTCCCCCCTCTCATCTTCCCCTAACGGCCTGCACTCACACTGCATTTTACCTTCCGAGCCGGAGCACGCTTACGTCACTGATAATGCGACTGTTCAGTCAGGAAGAGAAGCACTCTCGCTCAGCACAGTGGAGATTGCTTATATCGTGTTGTATTATTTTTAGTCGTTTGGGATGCAGTGACACACAGTCAAATATTTTGCCAAACAGATCCACAACTGGCGACACGGTGGCGCAGTAGGTAGTGCTGTCGCCTCACAGCGAGAAGGTCGCTGGTTGGAGCCTCGGCTGGGTCAGTTGGCATTTATGTGTGGAGGTTTCATGTTCTGCCCGTGGTCGTGTGGATTTCCTCCGGGTGCTCCGGTTTAAATGAATTTACTAACATGAACTTAGAATGACCAATACTAGCACAGCATTTTATTAATCCTAGTTCAACACTAGTTATTAAAATCCAAAATTGAGCTTAACATGCTCATGCGTAACTAAAAATGTGTTACTTTATTTTCATGAGCTAATGTTAACAAAGATGGATATCTACTGTAATGTATTGTTTATTGGTTTCTCATGTAAATATATAAACTTACATTAATTATTTAGTTGAAGATGAAAAACCAAAAACTTATCTGTCAACCTCAAAGCAGAAACTTTTTTTATTTTACCATTTTCACCAAGTCACCATTATCACAGTTTTATTTTTGGCAGTTAATCATAAGCAGTAAATATTATAATCATGACAGCCGTGCTCACTTTTGGATTAAATCTGAGCTTTATAACTTTTTAAATTTATGATCAGACTGCAACATTATGCACTTTTATAACCACTTTGGCCCCGTTTACATTGTTTTTTCGTTTTAAAATGCATAAGTTTTGCTACTGTTACACCATCCGTCCACACTACGCTGAAGTTTTTGAGCCCTGAAAACGGAGTGTTTTGGAAACACTGGAGAGGCCGTTTACATTCTAAAATGCTGCTGCTCCGTCTCAGTGTGGATGGGGGAAAACGAAGACGTCTGAAAACGGAGGTGTGGCTGCTGAGATTGGGGCTTTTGAGTCATTGCGTATCACATAGTCATAGCCCCTATCATATAACTATAACGCCACCGGACGACAGCAGACCAGCCTTAACTGTAAACAATGTAGATAGCCATGGATGTTTTATATTCAGTTTTTGCTTTAAGTAACAACGTGACCTCGTCGTCTGTCCACAAAAAGACGTCTCTTGCTTTCTTTGCCATCGCGTTCATCGTTCAAGCAGCGTTTGTTGACAAACAATAACTAAATGCCGAGCGAGACACATGCTTCCTGTTTATACTTGAACGCGCATGGCCAGAGTGCGCGAATGGTCACGTGATATACTGTTTTGGTGGAGTAGTGTGGACGGAGATCTGTTCAGAAACGCTAGTGTGGACGCGGATCGTTTTCATGCTAAAATGCTCTTTTAAAACTAAAACGCACTAGTGTAAACGGGGCCTTACAGTGGTCAACACTGTCGCCTCACAGCAAGGAGGTCGCTGGTTCAAATCCCAGCTGGGCCAGTTAGCGTTTTTGTGTGGAATTTGCATGTTCTCCCCGTATTGGTGTGGGTTTCCTCCGGGTGCTCTGGTTTCCCCCACAGCTATAGGTGAATTGGATAAACTAAATTGCCTGTGGTATATGAGTGCGTGTATGAATGAGTGTCTATGGGTGTTACCCAGTAATGGGTTGCTTCTGCAAAGGCATCCGCTGCGTAAAACATATGCTGGAATAGTTGGCAGTTCATTCCACTCGGGTGACCACTGACAAATAAGGGACTAAGCTAAAGGAACATTAATAAATTAATGAATGTTTGGTATAGAAGGACCATTGTGAGAAATTTCTACAAGTGTGCAAGAATGAATGAACAACAAGAAGTCTTTCTTACTATAAATTAGATACAATGCATGTGTAAAGTTTATAGCCAGTTGTATAGGCATAAAGGATTTGTTTTCACGTTAAAGTAGTTTTTATTTGTTGACTAGTTGATTTAGAGGTAGTTTAATCGTGCTCTCACCCAGTTCTTTATTTAGAGTTTTGAAAACTCTGGCCATCTGGAAAAAAGCAGCAGTGATACTTGAAATGTGGAGGACATTAAATCAATGATTAATAGGACAGACTTGTCAGTTCTTCACGGAAAGATATGAGAATTTGAGGCCAATAAATGCAGCTAGATATTAACCCACTGACCTTTCCCTTTTTCAAAAGGCACAGGAAATCACTGTCGCTGATTTCTCCACAGAGGAAAAATGGCACTATAATGAGCAGTCTCCATAAAACCCATTCATCGCTTTAATGGACTTCTTGCTATTCTCTGGCCATACGGTCAGTCAGTTGGGACACTTTGGAGTGTAGAAAATGATGTGAGATATTTATTAGCGTTTATGGATGTGCAGTGTCTATACAGTACACATAGTAAAGCAAGAAGTACTGCATTTAGACCGAAACGATACCTGAAATACTAATTTCTTGAAATTGTCAACATAAAAAATGTGTCGTAGGCGATCAGAATATAACAGTGAGCATAAATAAATACATGTATTCAGGGCATAAATTGTGCCGGAACACAGCAGAGTCAGATCCAGCACCTCTGAAATCTGATCCGGCACTTCATTTGATCGATCCCCCTCCTCAACTACCCTCCTCCCTCGTCCGCTGTTCGCTGTTCACTTTCCCCAACCCTCTTCACTTTCATCCGCAACACCCACACCCCCCAACCCCGCTCTTCACTTTCGTCCGCGATACCTCTCCATCCTGTGGTAACATGCCAGATCCGTTACCCCGATCTGTTCCGGGACCTCGCAACTCACAAATTAAGCACTGCACGTAAAATACAGGAATACAGGAGGTTGTTAAATAATATTAATAATAATAATGCCAACAACAAAAATAATAGTGAAAATAAAAATGATAAACTAAAGAATAAATGACAAGAGATAAAATAAATAGTATATACTACCTGACAAAAGTCTTGTCATCGATCCCAGTTGTAAGAGCAACTAATAATAATAACTTGACTTCTAGTTGATCATTTGGAAAAGTGACAGAATTTTGATTTTTTTTCTTGAGTCATTTATTGAACTGCATCCCAATCATCACAAATCCAGCATATACTGGAAATCAGTCATGTTTGGTCAAGAAAAAAAATCATGGTTTGGCGTTACATTTAGTATGGGGGCGTGCGAGAGATCTGCAGAGTGGAAGGCAAAATCAACTGCCTGAGGTATCAAGACATTAGTGCTGCCCATTACATTACAAACCACAGTAGAGGGCAGATTCTTCAGCAAGATATCGCTTCTCATATTTCTGCCTCCACATCAAAGATCCTGAATGCAAAGAAGGTCAATGTGCTCCAGGATTGGCCAGCCCAGGCACCAGACATGAACATTATTGAGGATGTCTAGGATAAGATGGAGGAGGCATTGAAGATGAATCCAACGAACCTTGATGAACTCTGGGAGTCCTGCAAGAATGCTTTCTTTGCCATTCCAGATGACTTTATTAATAAGTTATTTGAGTCATTGCAGAGATATATGGATGCAGATATATGGAGATCCTCCAAGCTCCTGGGAGTCAAACACAATATTAATTCTTTAGTCCACTGCACCAAGAGTTTATATTCTATACTGTACATTATTTTTGTTAAGTAACAAGATTTTTGTCTAAGCAAAGTCAGACCTTATTGTTATAATTAAATAATTAAAAATCAAGGCATGATCATATGTTATTTTGGTAAAAAAAGGGCGTAATATAGAGGTCTTTGCCTTTCATATAAGCCACTTCTGATACTAAATCATCAACTAGTAGTCAAGTCATTATTTATTGTTCCTAAAACTTGGATAGGTGACAAGACCTTAGTCAGGTACTGTATAAAAAGTAAATTCTAAATCATAAAGAGCAATAATTTATACATTTATTAAAGGCTATGTAAGGGTAATATTGTCCCAGCTCAAAATAAATAATTAAAAGGTTAATTTTAAACGCATAGATTGAGATATTCGAAACTGTGCTGAAAGAGGTCTTCGACAATGTTAGTAGAAGCCCAAACAGGGAGCCCTAAGCGATTCCTAAAACACTCACTTAAACTTGCATAAGTTAATGTATTATTGCTCCTTTTTAGACTCTGACAGCATGACAAAGACCATCTGTAAAGCCATTTAATGAAGCAAGGTGGCCTTTTGATGTAAAAGGTGAACTCCGTCTATGGCATGCATTATTAAAAAAAGAGAGTGCTCATATTAAATACGTTTACACCGTTGTTAGCAAGGTGAAGATATCAGTATATTACACTTTGATTTCTGATCATGTTGTTGGAAGTCTGTTAGCTGCCTACTTCCAAAACAACACTTTTCTTCTTCTTTTTGTCAGGACTTAACTCCCAGTTGTGTGGATTAATTGGTCAGCCAGTGAAGGTTGTTGGCTAAATGCAGCCGGTGCCTATGAATAAATCATAGTAGCCCATTTGCTGGGAGAACGTGGGTCATTTGTTTAAATGCAGCGTCCACAGAGGAGCCACTGAAGGAATGAGACAAAACGCAATTAGCTACTTTAATAAGGAAAGAGAAAGAGGCTTCTGGTCCATTTAGATCAGGGGAATATGGGATTTAGGAGCTGTCAAAATTCCATTTGTTAAGCATTACTCTCACAACTGAAGCATGAATATTGCACTTAAAATCTAAAGTGTCCTTTCCCTTGCTATATAGGTAATATTTTTGTTGTTGTTGCTTTATAAGCTTTCACATCTGTTATTGAAATGCATTCAGATCATTGCAGAGCATAAAAACCTTTGCTTATTCAAGAGAGTCGTGCAACAGTTGTTTGAATGACAGATTCCTCGAAAATGTCTTTGAAATCGCACCCTAGAAGTAGTTTTAAAATTACATCTTAGTATGCAAGTTTTTAAAGTTCTTCTAATTCGGATGATTAAATTCAGAGCTGCCTAATCCTGCCCCTGGACGTCAGCCTCCCTGCTGAGTTTCCTTACAGCTCTCTTCTTAAACCGACTGCTTAAACTTTGAAAACAGCATCCCGATTCACGTAGTTCACATGGCAAGTATGATCATTTCTGCGGATGGGAAAGTATATGAGAATTTGATAAAACATTTTGAATTCACGCATGCACCGGCCACTTTGTTGTTTTGCTTGAACCATCAAAAATACTTAATTCTTTGTGGCATGATGCTGGAAACCTTGCTCAATAATTTAGGTTCATATTGGCATAACAACATCACAAGGTTGCTGTATTTTTATGGGCACTAGTGAACGTCCATGATGTGATTCTCTCATCCCAAAGGTGGCTGTGTGATTGACATCTTGTGGTTGAAGAGGTTATTAGAGTATAGTGAACTCTTTGTCATTCAAAGTCGAAGAAACCAGTGTAGTGTGGACATCAGGCATAACCACATCAAAACGTATGCATTTTAAAACGGAAACGCACTTGAGTAAACAGCACCTATGACAGTTAGGATCCAAACTTTCACATTGTTTATGCCAAATTCTGGAAATAATATCTGAATGTTGTAGCATAAATCAGATCAAGCAACATTTTTCTAATCTAGTATTGCACGGTTTTGGTGAGCACCAGCACTCTAGCCTCAGTTTTCTGTTCATAACGAACAGGAGTGTCATCGGTGTGCTCTTCTGCTGCTGTACAGTGTCCAGACCCCCTAGTTTTTTGCATTTTTAAAATGAATTTATTTAATTTTTGTGATTTTTCACAATAAAAATGACAGAAATTTGCCGACAATTTTGCAATTTAAAATATATAAATATATATGGTCACACTTTACAATAAGGTTCATTAGTTAATGTTAATTAATGCATTTACTAACATGAACAAACAATGAACAACACATTTACTACAGTATTTGTTCATGTTAACGTTGGTTAATGAAAATAACCAGTAATGCATTACTGATCTGTTCACTGAGCTACTGTTAACAAATATATCTTATTCTTATCATGGTTTGCAAACTCTAAAGACGGTTATGTGCATTTATGAAATACTTTGGCCAGCCCGTCTAGTACCAATAAGCATGCCTTGTTTGCATGTGACATTTTTGATGATATATTTGGTTAACGCTTTGCACTAAGGGACACGTAGTTAATGTATTTACTGACATGAATAAACAATTAATAATTCTTATTCAGCATTTATTAATCATATTATAATGTACTAATGCTGTGCTTCTTAACATTAGTTTATCCACCATGAACTAACAATGAGCAACTGTATTTTCGTTAACATTATCAAACATCAATGATTACTGTAGTAAACGTATTGTTCATTATTTTTTCATGCAAGTAAATACATTAAAATTAATTGTGTGTCCCGTATTGTAAAATGTTATTGATATTTGCATTAACAAGAAGTTAAACCTAGTGGCTGGTTAGTGTATTGCTTGAAGGTAGAGAATATAAGTTTGAAACCCAGTGGTTGAAGTAGGTATTGCATTACTGGTTCAAAACACATTCAAGCGCAGGTTGCCAGATTGAGGACCAACAGGAGTGTGCCTGACTATTGAGCCTAAAGGCTGCTTTAAATCATGTTCTAAATAAAAGCAGCGGCACCCGATAGAAGGAATATTTTCCATATTAAAAGGAGTTTTTGTCCTAACCAACACCGGAAATTTATATTTTAGAAACTATTTCTCACATCTGAACAACATAAAACTGACAGTGATCACCCCAGGTACACCTCATGTGCTTTATTCAGTGTTAAATGCTAGTAATGTGAGTTTGAATGCCGTTTTACATGACATTTATTGCCGTATACTGAAAGCAGCAGCAGATCTTGAAAATAAAATAAACCGTTTTAAAATGAACTTTAGAACTGTGACTCAGTGCGAGCCAACAAAAAGCAGTGATTGAGCATGTACATTTTAATAATGTTTAAGAGGTTTTTTTATTAGTATTTTTTTTATTTTATTTCAGAATATAATACTGTAACATACAATATCCGAGTGTTTACAATATCATAAAAAAGGGGGGAAAAAGAAGAAGAAAAAAGAATAATAAAATATAATAAATATTGAACAAGAAAAGCAGGGAAAAGAACATTGTAAGAGTGGTCTTGCATGGTTACATACAATACAGTATACACATACACGTGTGCATACATACTATCATCAACACTGATTAATCTCTGGGTCCAAAAATTCTTTCCACTTGCTCCATAGCATAGCCCCTTTCTGTTTTTTTAGTTTTAGGGAAAAAGTAAAAGTTTCCATCTTCCAGATTTCTACAACAATTGCTTTCCATTCTTGTAAAGTGGGAGGGGTAGGCACAAGCCATTTACGTGTAATAGCCTTCTTGGCAGCGACCAGAAATATTCTCCATAAATATGTGTCTCTAGCCTCATGCAACTCAAAAATTCCCAAGTACAGAACCGAAAATTGAAACTGGATCTCGATCTTCAATATGGCCTCCAATGTCTTGTGTATATCCTTCCAGTTAAAGAGGTTTAATATGTATGAATTGGATTATAAACCTTACCATTTTGTTGGAGTGCAGTGAGTGAACTATTCTGTGCTTCTGAATGGCTGTATTTAAATTTCTGTAGTGTTTCTTCTGGTGCAAGCAGCCATATTGCTTATCACTGCAAATCTTGTCGCATAGCTGTTACGACGCAAGGTTACTATGTAACCTGCTCACCTAATATTTACGTTTGTAATATTTATATTATTTGCTAATTAATAACCACCTTATGTGGAAATGTGAATCCGTGTCTCATTTCGGAGGCTGCTACTGTCCACTGGAGGTCACATTTCGGTCAGCGACACATACTCTGAGAGCCTTCATGATTGATTCAGTTTTCCACCAAGGCAACCTGGGGTGATGAAACATAATTGGCTAAACTGGGCCAGAGCAGAATAAAAACAAACGCACCTAACGCACATTTTTAAAGCAGAATATCTGACTTCAGCATTGTTTTTCAGATAAATAAGAATGTTCACTTAGCATGAACCTTCACAGCACCTTTAAGTAAAAAAATGGCTGTTACATTTTGAAAATATGCATGATTAACGATACAGGACTAAGGATAAGTTGTCGCTCTTTCATAACTTAGCCCAAATTTAGTGGAAAGGTGCTCCTCAGTGAGCTAGATTGAGCACTGTCGATTTAATTTCTCCCGGGTTCATTTGTCAGTTTTGGCACCGGCAGCCTGGGATCTTTGGGCAGGGCTTTGAAAGTCAAAATAAGTGTGTTTACACAGTCTCCCTTTCAGCCTTCCATTATATCCTTGACTGGAGTAAAGAGTGTTCTCTCACTCGCTCTAGATGGCTTAATTAGGCCCATCTTCCAATTAAGCAGCGAACTTTGCCAGATCCTGACCTCCAGTCTGTCCCGGAGTAATGAGGACTACCCAGTAACGTGCTGTCTTTACACACACACACACACACACACACACACACACACACACACACACACA
>CAIGQQ010026964.1:914788-929909 GCA_903798035.1 Danio albolineatus | reverse complement strand
ACACACACACACACACACACACACACACACACACACACACACACACATATACTTTCCTTCACTATATGTTTAAAAGCTGCTCGATTTAACGAGAGAGAGAGAGAGAGAGAGAGAGAGAGGAAAGAGGATAGAATGCAAATGGTAGCTCTGAGAACTTTGAGAAAACACAGTAATCCCCGTTCTCACACCACAGTGTTTTTGTAAACAGAGATGCTTTGATTGACTGCCCGTTGAGCTCCAACATCAGAAGTATTTTCTTTTTTTGTGGATTTTCAAATCAAAAAGCTGATGCTTAAAGTTCTCGGCCGAATCTCAATCGATTACCGTGAGCCGTTGTTTGATTACAGCACCAAATTTTATTTATTTTGTTTGGCTGTGCCTGTGAGGCTTCTCTTCTCCTTCTTGTTGATTCCAGAATCTTCATTTATTTCTCGCCTGGAGAAAAGCGTAGAGCATTGAAATTGTTGTGTTGTGAAGTTTGTAATTTAAAAGTAATTAAAACGGTTTCCGTCAGGGTAAAATAAAGCAATTAAAGTTGCTTTGTAGCATGTCAAAATTGAAAGGCATTGACAGAATTATTTTTTTTTTTGCCAGAATGGACACTTCCAGTTTAGAGTAGTTGTTTGATTCAGAGTGGAAGCAGTCTGGTTTTGTTCTAAAATATATTCTTATTTTTTTGTACAGAGAATGGAGTTTTTTTTTTTTAATGCAGCTTCAATATTAGAATAAATAACTAATCTCTTTTTTGGATGGGCACAATTGTGTAGACTAATTCCTTGTCAACACTTACAACACATTGAATGATTTTGTTTTTACGGCTTTATTAAGCGATGGAAAACAATGATCGATTGATTTTTTTTTCTCCTTTCTCTAATAATAATTTTCCATATAATTTGGCTTTTTTTTTTGCAAAACAACTAAACTGTATTTTTATATTATCTTAATTTTCTTTTCCCTATTGATCCCACTTTATATTAAGTGTCGCTTATACCTGTGAACTTACATGGTACTTAGATGTGTAAGTAGTATGTAACTACAGTGTATGTACACACTGGTACATAGTATTTACTTGTGTAATACTGGTGTAACTACACTCATGTAACAACCCACTGAATAGTATTTGTAAGTACAGATGTGTAACAGGACGTTGGTAACAACACTAGGAAAGTACACATCTGTAACAAGAATTATGTAAGTGCATTGTGCATTGTAAGTGCATTGTGCATTGTACTTGCAGATGTTTTCCCACTTCCACACCTGTTTGCAGATCATGTACTTGTGAACACTGTATGGCAGAACTAATGCTGCATTAGAAGGTTTCACCTTGTGATACCAGTGTAATTACATGGTAAATCCACAGGAACTGTCCACTCAATATAAAGTGTAAAATGCTACGCTATCCACATTTCCTCTGGAGTTTCATGTAATTGCAGTTCGACACTTTCAGTTTCATCCAGGAACATTTCATGTATGCCCCACCGTGACGAAAGAGATATTGGATGCGAGTATGAACTGCTGGAAAAGTGTTGTTTTGAGGGAGTTTGATAGCGTATGCTGAATGGGGCAACCTTTGCATTTCACGATGCAGGTGTCTGTAGTCCTTCACTGACTCGGCAGAATAGTGTCTAACAGCCTTGTGTGTATAGACTATTCTGTACAAGATCTTTGTTGTGGAATCGAGCGCTTTAAAATGCACCACACATTCTCTATTGGATGCGGGTCGGTACTGCGGACAGCCTAGTCAAGTACCTGTATCATCTTCCTCCACAGCCAGGGCTTTGCAGTGTGTGCAGAAAGTGGTCTTGTTGAAATATACATGGGTGTCCCTGGAAAAGAAAGCAACATATTGTGCTCCAAAATCTCTATGTACTTTTCAGCATTAATGGTGCCATCACAGAAGAGCAAGTTACCTTTGACAAGGGCACTGACATAACCCCATGACAGACCCTGGTGTTTGGACTTAACAGTCTGGATGATCACAAACCTAATAATATAACCAATTATTTACTTCTTTGTCATAAAAGGGTCATTTAGTTCACACCTCTCAGTTTGTAGATACTTGTTTGGATATGAAACAAGCCACATAATCTATTACTATAATTGGTGTTGCGAGTCTAGTCACTTTCCAGTTGTCGTTTTTCACAATAAGCTGCAGCTGTATTAGTAATCTTGATTAATTGTGCTTCTCTCATACCCAGAAACCTTTCTGTCAGTCATCAGGATTGTGACTTATTTTATTTATTCACTGAGATAAATTTTTCATTGTCTGTGGCCTTACTGTCTTCCGTTGTGCTCGTTCCCAGATAAAATCATCCGCCACAGGGCCTGCAGTTTGAAGGACACTGCGCACGCCATGATCGCCTCTGAACTGGACCCCGAGTTTGACCGCATGTGCGAGGAGATCAAGGAGTCCCGCAGGAAGAGAGGTGACATGACACTTCAGGCTGTCCTTAGCCCAGGGTTTCTTAGAGCAGGAAGGAATCCTCAATTCAGTCAAACCAATCCTCAATCTTAAAACATGTGCATATCCGTTAATCCTTTTATTAATTGTAAATAAATACATTAAAATTAATGATCAATTAGCAGTTAGCTTTAATGCTTTATATTTTGACTTGAATATTGCTGGCGTCACAGTATTGCAAAATGAAGCTCCAAACACAAGCGTCATCTCACAATGCAAACATTTTATTCGAGTTCAAATGTTATTTGTCACATATTGTTACGATATGCAGTGAAATGCCTTTACAGCAGCCCATGACCTTAATTAAACAAAAATGATATCAGTAAGAATCAAAATTGAGTATAATAAGAAGTAAAAACTCAGACAGTTTTAGATAGAAGTTATGACTATAGAAAATAAGACTAAATATAAACTATTTAAGGCTTTAGAAATGACTAATATAGCCATAGGATTAAAACAAAATATGAATTAAAGATTAGCTTACAAGCAAATCTAGAAAACAAATAAGTGTTTCTAAGAATCTAAATCCTGGAGTATTAGAAGTAAAACCACGGACAGTTTTAGATAGATAGAAGTTTTAGCTATAGAAAATAAAACTAAATATAAAATATTTTTAACTTTAGATATGAAGAATAAAGCTACAGCAGGGTGTCTGTGGTGTCTTAAAAAGTATTAAAAGTTGATAAATCAATTAAGGTCTTAAAAGGTATTAAAAAGTCTTATTCACGTTTTTACAAGGTCTTAAATTTTGTTGAAGCGTTGCCCAAAGTGTTTGACTCCAAAAAAGCGTAAATATATTAATTTTCCTAATATTAAGAACGGTGTGCCCAATACACGCAATTGGTTCGGGCTAGGGTGTGTCCTGCCAAGCTCCTCCATCCGGGTTTGTGTCACAAACCCGAGTCACAAACACAAAAAGAAGTAAAAACACAGACAGTTTTTGATATTGAAATAGAAAGCTATAGAAAATAACACCAAATATCAAATACTTTAAGCTTTAAATATGACGAGTATAGCTATAGAAAACAGAACAAAATGTAAAACACAATTATAAACACAGTAAGTACATTGAATTTATTTTTTGATGCAAGTGCATAGTAGGTAAGGACACTTAATATAAAGTGGGACCAAATATTTTAATCTTAGCTATACAAACTAAAAATCTAAATTATAAAGTATAATAAGAAGTAAAAAAACAGAATTTTAGAGACAGAAATATGATTTATGGCTAAAGAATACATTTTTTTATATTTAAAACTTTAGATATGAAGAGTATAGCTACAGAAAAAGAAATCTTAGCTATACAAATAAACGAAGAAAACATAAGTGTTTCCAAAAAAGTGCCTGGTGCGTACAGAGGAAAGAGTGTTTGCTGCAGGTGGTTTGTCAAACACACTCACCTACGTGAAGCACATTTTATATTTACTGTAAATAAATGGCTAATAAGATCGTACAAAGAATAATTGAATCAAACTATTAAATAATAATACTAACAATATTAATAATATTTTTTATTTGTATAGCACTTGTCCTACATACATGCAACTCAATGCGCTTTACAAACAAACAAATATTACAAAAAACAACAACATCATCAATATCAGGTAATATATATTCAAAAATAGATAATTACAAAAAAATTTATAAACAACAAATATATAGTCGAGATAAATACATACATGTACACACAATTATACATATGTTTACACACCCACAAACACAGTATTACTTACATGCGTATATACATGCTCACACTGTACATGCATACAAACATGCACAATATACATGTATTCATAAAATGCATATACTTCACATACTGTTATATTCATATGCAACTTTAAAAAGATACGGCTTAACACGAGAAATTTTTATGTTTAGTATACTATGCCTGTTATTTTTTTTGACTATTTATTTTTTTTATGTTTGACAAAGTTAGTCAATGATGCCCATACAAAAATAAATAAATATTTCTAATGTAATATTGTTTGATTAATTAAAATTCTATTTTAATAGTAGTTTTGTTTTCAGGAAAGCTCAATATTAGAAAGAAAACACATTAATTTCTGTGTACATATATTGGTATTACTCATATTTATAAGCTCGCAAATAAACCAACAAGTAATCAAATGCACATGAATAATTAATTGACTTATCCTTAAGAGGTCTATGCGGTTTCTTTTAGAATAGTATGCAAATTGGACTTCAGCCCTAGATTTCAGCATGCTCGCTTGCCCCTTATTTAACACCCATCAGCACTAACATTTGTATCTGGGTTTAATCCTTCAAAAGAAATGTAATGGTTTAAAGAAAGAAAGCCACTTTTATTCAGAAAAAAAATAGCGTACTTCACATTAAAAGCTTTTGCGAGAGTCTTGGTGGCAATGACATCCCCTGGCACCCTTTAATCACCAGGGGGCTTTCTTTTCCGAATGATTTACCTCAGATTCCTGTAATTCGTTTCTTTTTGTGTCTGCTGTAATGAAAATCTCGCACGGCCTCCTTCTGGGCCACCCCTTGGTTCCTTTTCATTTTGCTCTGGTTCAGTGTTGAACGAATATGGTTGGGGTAAAAAAAATAAATAAAGCGACCTGCTCAAGCGAAGTGCTGCTGAATATTTTATATGGTGCAGTGGAGAAGTTATGGGTATCGGTATTGTAGTGTGTAAGTTTGAAGCTGGGCTGCATCAGAATTAAAGACCACCGTCAAATGGCTCGACTTGTTTCCGATTCAATGTTGATGTATTTCCTGTTAAAAAAAGGAAATTGGGACTTTTAAAAAAAATGACTCTCAAGTTCACACTAAATCTATGTACACGAGTCAGGACTACAACATACTGCCAGTCAGATTTATGACCCTGCTTATTGCAAAGTTCTTTTTCGCTCTTTGTTAAGGGGTAAAACAATGTTCAAAAGAAATACTTTAGTAGTGAAATCAAAGTTAGGGCGTCACGGTCACGCAATGAGTAGTACAATCGCTTCAAAGCAAGAAGGTTGCTGGTTCGAGCCTTGGCTGGGTCAGTTGGCATTTCTGTGTAGAGTTTGCATGTTCTCCCCGTGTTCCTGTGGGTTTCCTCCACATGCTCCGGTTTCTCCCACAAGTCCAAAGACATGTCCTATACAGTGTTTCCTCTGGGATTTTTTTCCAGCTGTGGCGACAGGCACAGATCTTCCAACTACATATGGCGTTATTTCAGTGACAAAAGTCGTGAGCGCAGTATTAGAAGATCGCATTCATGTTATACGAGCACGCCAATCTCTTTGTTTGCTCGCCGATTTCCTTTGTTCATGCACAACATTCTTACACGCCATCAAATATACACTGCTCAAGCACAGATTCTCTTGTGCGCTAAACGCTGCTGAAATACAATTTATTGCGTTTATGTAACGAGTATGTCTCCAACATTTATTAGATTTGCTAGGAATATTTCTGAATGTCTCCAATAGACCTACTGAGCGGCATTAATGCATCCTGAGGTATAGTAAAACCACCATAAACTACACCAAGATAAAGTCGTTGTATGTAGAACCATAGAGCTTTATCTATAAAGTATAATTATGGAAACTGTGTCCATCATAACTGAAAGCTACGTCGTGTTTGCTGGACGCATCGCGCAACCCAGTCAGCATGTCACCTTAAAGGGTTACACAAATAACACACAGCACTACTACGATTACAGAAAAGTTTGCTCAGTTATAAGTCACTTATCTTTTAATACATTGTGGTGTGATTTATAACCTGCTATTTAAAAAACAACAACTGCAACTGAATGTTTTGAATAAGAAGCTGTGATGTAGCCGTGGCGGGAAAGAATTTTGGTGTGGCGCCCCGCCATGAATGAATGAATGTAGCGGAAACCATGTTATAGGTGAATCGGGTAAGCAAAATTGTCCGCAGTGTGCGAGTGTGTATGGATGTTTCCCAGTGATGGGTTGCAGCTGGAAAGGCGTCCGCTGCGTAAAACATATGCTGGATAAGTTGGCGGTTCATTCCGCTGTAGTGACCCCAGATTAATAAAGGGACTAAACCAAAAAAAAAAAAAATGTCTGCAGTGTGCGAGTGTGTATGGATGTTTTCCCAGTGATGGGTTGCAGCTGGAAAGGCATCCGGTGCGTAAAACATATGCTGGATAAGTTGACGGTTTATTCCGCTGTGTCGACCCCAGATTAATAAAGGGACTAAACCAAAAAAAAAAAAAGAATGAATGAATTAGAAATTAAAAAGATGCTCAGAGTCTCAGAGTCACACGTACCAATTACTGTATGTAATCAGACTACCAGCCAAAGTGATTTTTTTCTTCCTGAAAGTGAAGTGGCAAAACTGTTTTAAACACCTCAATTTTTCTTTTGGTCTGATTTTCTTGTAAATAGCATCATACCAGTTGTTTTTAAAATTTTGCTTAAAATCTGCGTTTTTAGGGGGTATTAAAGTGAAATGTAAATATACTCACCATATTTTTACCCTCGAAATTATTAACATTCCTGTGCAATATATATATATATTTATTTATTCATTTTATTTTTTTCAAAATATATCTTAAATTATATTTAATGGAAATTTTCACAGTATTTTCTATAATTTATTTTCTTCTCGTTTTATTTTGGCAAAAATAAAATCAGTTTTTAATTATTTAAAAAACATTTTAATATGTGCATGTGTATTCATAAATGTATTATATGCGATTTAAATAATGTTTGAAGCCATTTCATAGAAGGCAAGTTAGTGTCTACAGGTTTCCAACTTTCTTTAACATACACTACCTGACAAAAGTCTTGCCAGTTGTAAGAGCAACAAATAATAACTTGACTTCTAGTTGATCATATGGAAAAGTGACAGAAGGTAGATTTTTTCTCAATGAATCATCTGTTGAACTGCATTGCAATCATCACAAATACTGCAGAAGACCTACTGGAATCCGCATGGACCCAAGATTCTCACAGAAATCAGTGTGGTAAAGGAAAAATCATGGTTTGGGGTTACATTCAGTATGGGGTGTGGAAGAGATCTGCAGAGTGGATGGCAACACCGACAGCCTGAGGTATCAAGACAAGTAATGCCCATTACGTTATAAAACACATTACAAATTCTTCAGCAGCATAGCGCTCCTTTCCATATTTCAGTCTCCACATCGAAGTTCCTAAAAGCAAGGTGCTCCAGGATTGGCCATTCCAGTCACCAGACATGAACATTATCGAGCATTTAAAAATCAAGGATATTTTATTTGGTAAAATAAGCATAATCTCGAGGCCTTTGTCTTTTCATATAACCACTTCTGATACCAAACGATCAACTAGAAGTCGAGTTATTACTTGTTGTTCCTAAAACTTGGATACTCGGTGAGACTTTTGTCAGGTGGTGTATCTTATTTTTGTGGTCAGTAGAGAAAGATACTTAAACTGATTGTTCACCCAAAAAAGAAATTGTACTCACTATCACTATACTCAAGTCGTTCCAGACCTTTATGAGTTTCTTGCTTTTGTTGAAAACTAAAGAAGATATTTTGAAGAAAGCTGAAAACCATTGACTTCCATAGTAAGAAAAATAAATTCAATGAAAACCAATGGTTACAGGTTTTCAGCATTCTTCAAAATATTATCTTATGTGCTTTAAAAAAAAAAGAATAAACTGATTAATGTGTGAAACAAGTAAAAGGTGAGTAAATTATGACATCATTTTCATTTGTTGGTGAACCCATCTCTTTAATGGGTCACCAGTATAACATTTTTACAAAAAATAAAAATGCCAAAGTGTATTTTTCCTGTTTTATGATCACTAGCATGTAGATTACCCATAACGCTAACAGACTTATTCTAAAAGCCACAAAAGCTGATTTAATGGGGTCTTTAAGAAGGTCCCAACAGTGTGATAAAGCCCAATACTACAAGTCTTTATAATTTTCTGGTCTGTAAAATCTGAGTTGAATCCCTTTTTCAATGTAACTATATGATTTCCCCCCTTCATGTTAGCATCTGGCAGGCTAAAATGTGATTCCTTAGAACGAGATGATGATCCCCCTGTGAGCGACCATTTTTCTAAAATCTCCTCTGGAGGCAGCCATGTATTTTCATGTACAAAAACCCACTTATACTGTCTGAGAGGAAATAGTGTGAAACTATGAAGACATCATTTTTTTCTTCCAAATTAAACAGCATTTTTTTTTTTTTACGCTGAAGCCAAACGAAATTACATAATGATTAGAAAATAATTAAGAGCTTATTTGCCTCTATTTACCAGCACACCAGCCAAGAGAAGAATAAATCTGATTCGCTCAGAACTTTTCACAATTAATATCTTGCTGGAAAAGCAAATACATTAAATTAGCAGTTTCCTATTAGTTCAGCCCTCTCATGTGTGTTGTTCATTCATTTTCCTTCAGCTTAGTCTTCAGAGGTCGCCACAGCGGAATGAACCGCCAACTATTCCAGCATATGTTTTACACAGCGGATGCCTTCCAGCTGCAACCCATTATTGGGAAATACCGATACAAACTCATTCACACACACACACACACACACACACACACACACACACACACACACACACACACACACACACACACACAGACACACACACACACACACACACACACACACACTCGTACATTATGGGCAGTTTAGTTTATTCAATTCACTTATAGTCAGTGGTGAAAAGAGTACTGAAAAATCATACTCTAGTAAAAGTACCATTACTTGCCCAAAAATGTAGTGCAAGTAGAGTAAAAGTATCTGTAGTAAATATTACTCAAAGTATGAGTAAAAAGTAGACCTTTTAGAAGTACTCAAGAGTAGTGAGTATTACACTGTAGAAAAGTTGATGTGTTCACAGAATGTTACGTTTACACATCCCTGCACAAACAACATGTAGTGTATTTAAGGATCTTCCTATTTTCGTTCGTTCCTTTCAACCTTCCTTCAATTATTAGTTTGTTCTCTCCTTCATTCCTTCGTTTGTTCTCTTCTTCCTTCGTCCACTCGTTCGTTTGTTCATATTTTTGTTCTTTCCTACATTAGGTCCTTTTGTTCATTCGTTCATTTGTTCGTTCCTTCCTTCCTTCCTTCCTTAGTTTGTTCAGTGCTTCCTTGAATTCTTTCTTCATTCGTTTGGTCCTTCCTTGTTTCCTCTCTTCATTTGTTCACTCATTCTTTCTTTTATATGTTTGTTCCTTCCTTCATTAGGTCCTTTGTTCATTCATTCCTTCTTCCCTTCCTTAGTTTGTTCAGTCCTTCGTTGAATCCTTCCTTCATTTATATGGTTTTTCGATCCTTCCTTCCATTCCTTGTTCGGTCCTTCCTTTTATTTGGCCCTTCCTTCCATTCTTCATTTGTTCCATTTAGTGATTGTTTAAGGCTGTTTGGTGATTTCAGTCATCATACAGTCGACATCCATCATTTTCAGTGACATGCAGTCTATAAACAGTCTCTGGATCGTTGCGTGTAAAGATTTTGGACATCTTCTTGGACATTTATGTTTCCAAAAGGTTTGCTGCATTTATAAAGCGCCCATGTCTTGAGGTTGTTCAGTATGATGTGATTTACTTTCTGTGTGGTTTAATTGGACAGGAATCACAGGCCTGATCTTTATACTTTAAACAATGACCATAGACAAGGAAAAAATAAAGTAGTGACTGCAGGTTGAAGGAAAGTAATGGAGTAAAAGTACCGTTACTGCACTGAACATGTACTCAAGGGAAAGTAAAAGTCCACATTTTTAAAACTACTCAGTACATTACAATTCCTGAGAAAATCTACTCAATTACAGTAATTTGAGTATTTGTAATTAGTTACTTTACACCACTGCTTATAGTGCATGTCTTTGGGCTGTGGGGGAAACCGGAGCACTCATGTGTATTATTGACTTTTCATTCTAAGTAAGATCATATATTTGAGGCCATTTTACCTGCAAAAATAACTTTTTTTAAAATCTTGCTTAATTGCACATCTTAATAAAAATAATGTCCTCCCCAATTCCAACCCTCTTTATAAAATTATATACATCACTTATTAATGATTACATACCACATTATTAGTATTCAGTGAGATTGATGGGGTTTGGAATGTGATGATCATAAAATATGGACAGAATATTGACTTGCATTTTAATTATACATGCACTGAGAATATTAATGGGTGATGGTTTTAACACTGCTGCTGGAATTACTATAGCCGGTTCAGTTGCATATGGTGTCTAGACATTTAAGAGAATTTGGACTGAAAGGCCACTCTGCCGCGAACAAACCTCTTCCTTCTTTTATTTTTGATTGCTGTAGCTTTCAGAAGTCTTTGTTGAAATCTTTTTGTGTGCCACAGTCACTGCTGTTTTCCACTGCCACTGTTTTCCACTAAATAAAGGGGTCTTGTTGAAGTGGCTTTGTCATTTTGTGAAACATTAGCATGCCTTTCCCACTACTAAAAATTCCATGGTCGTATTTTAATGTTAATTAATTGATTAATAAATCATATAAATAATGCAAGATGTATCTGGAGCACAAAATGACCAATAAAAGTTAGTGTTAAGACCCAAGAAGCTTATTGTTAATTTACATGTCGTTGTTATTAGGAGAGGCTGGAAAAATGAAAACTGATTTTTTTGTTTTTAATAATCTGATGACCTAGTTCTAATTTCAGAGTAAAGATCAAAATGCCAGCCACTTTGCTGATTGTAGATTAAATGACAGTACTGTTTTTAGTTTTAAAGAAGTCCTAAAATGTTTGTTTTGTCAAGTGTTTTTCACCAGGTATAACTACAAAATACATCTACACATTTTTATAAGCACAAAAGTCTGTGATATCATTAATACAAATGATAATCATAAAAAAAAAAGACACAGCAAAAATTATACATCAATAAGTCAAACTTGGGGGGGAAACAAAGATTTTAGGCTCTTTTAGTACTGATTTTAGTACTGTCATTTTTTATGCAAAAAACAAACTGGCTGGCATATTGAACATATAAAACACTCAGAAAACAAAACTTGGTCGTCGGATTATTTAAAAAAAAAAATCAGTATTCATTTTTCCTGCCTCTCCTGATAACAACGTGTAAATTTACAGTAAGCTGCTTTGATCTTAACACTTTTATTGGTCATTTTCTGCTTATAAATAAGCTCCAGAAACAGATACCAGCTCCAGATACATCTTACATTATTCATATTAATTATTAACCAATTAATTAATGGTTGAAATACAACCATGGGATTTTTAGTAGCGGCTAAAGCATGCTAATGTTTTGCAAATTGACAAAAGCACTTCAACAAATCCCTTTATTTTGTGGAAAACATATTGGTCAAAATCAAAAAGGGGCAGTGACTGTAGCACACAGAACGAACATTTCATTTCCTTGTTTAAAATATTAAATACTGCCATTTTATCTCATTTTACCAAACTGTAAAATTAACCATAAATAGATAAAATCTAAAGTTTAAATACATATTTGTTAATAAATTCTTTTGTAAGCAACTCTTTTACAAAAGTTTAGTACATTTTTTGGGCATCACATAAAGAGTGCACAATAGGACACCAACAAATGCTAATGCAGCACAAATTACTGCATAAATTGTAACCAAAATGCAGCATTTAAATGTGATAATTAAATACAAAATGATTAGAATAATTGCAACAAAAATAAAGGATTCTTTCTTAGCAAGCATAAGCTAAATATACCTGTATAAAGGTACATAAAGTATAAGTATAGGTATATAAAGTATTTTCTGCAGCTCTGCATAAGAAATTTGGCCATAAAAGAAATGGTCATGTCCAACTGAGCCTGGTTTTTCACTTGGTCAATTGGGGAAGTTTGTTCCTTGTCACTGACGTGCTTAGTTTGGGACATGTGGAGCTGCGCATCACTGGATTTGCCCTACACTAAACTGAACTTCAACACTGAAAATTGGACTGACACAGTTTCGATTTAATAGAACTTCTGTGTTAAGCTGCTTTGACACAATCTACACTGTAAACGCGCTTTAGAAATAAAGATGAATTGAATTTAACATTTTCGCCGAACATTTCATATTTCTTTGTTCAAAATATAATTTTATACAGTGCATAATCTCATTTTAACAATCGTAAGAATAAAAAAAATCTGCAGTCTAAATAAATTATCGTAAGTGAAAACTGCAGTAAGCAATTTAGTAAATAGTTTGGGCCGTCAAAAAAATGCACAGTATGACACCAATAGACAAGCTAATCTGCCACAAATTAGTGCATATAATATGACCAAAATCTAAATGTAATAATTAAATATAAAATAATGGGAATAAATGCACTAAAATGCACAAATAATTTCACTTTCTGAGAAAAAGAACGTCCCTACAGGTCTATAAATAAAGCATAGATGCAATCTACAGTGGTCCCTCGGCATAACACGGTTCACCTTTCGCCGTCTCACAGCTTTGTGGATTTTTTTAAATATTATTATTATTATTATTATTATTATTATTATTATTATTATTATTATTATTATTATTATTATTCAGCGCATTGTATTTCGCGTCTTGACTGGCTGTAGACCATTGTCAATCTCCATCTCCTCCATGTCTCCTGTATAATACAGAATGTGTTCAGCTTGCCAAATTAACATAAATCTTCGATCGCTAGCAGTGTGACTCTGAAGTGCTCTACTGTATGTTTGTAAGTTTTCTCCCCAACAAACCCTATATTGTCAGTGAAACGTTCTGCACTGTCAAAGGCACCTGCGGTAGCACTTAGAAGGCAGAGGAAGATGCTAACCATTGTACAAAAAGTTGGACTTCTGGACATGCTAAAGGGAGGTAGAATTACGCGAGTTTTTAACCAAGAGAGAAAAGTGTGAAAATGTTAATGCCTGTCCGAGAAAATAGTGTAGTGAGGGGTTTTAAAGCATTAAAACAGCTATAATAGTTGTTTAAAAACTAAAATACTAGATTTTTCCAATTGTGGGCTATTTTTAGATTGTAACTCCTACGATTAACGTGGGACTCTATTTCTTGGAGTATCTTTCTTAGCAAGCATGCAGCAATACCTTTTTTGAAGTTCAGTCAGTTTCTTTACTAACTTTTGATCTCTCGTTCTCGCAGCCCCTCAGACAGCACCGCAGCCGCCCGTCACTCCGAGCGCCGTGGCAACCAGGAAGCCGATGGGAGAGGAGGCGGGATTAAGCAGCTCTCAGGGTGATGGAGTGGACAAGCACTGCAGCAGTGAGTACATGCAGAACACAACAGCAAACAACAGCCGCTGTCAGGCTCTGTGCTCGCCGTGTGGCAGCTCTTAAAGGCTAGACTATTTCCAGGTGATCGAACAAGCTGTACTTTGACTCGGTGTGCTGAAACGAGCCTTGCGTGGTCTGACACTTCTGTTAACGGCTCTGGCTGTGAAAGGAGTTTTCGCAAGGGACAGTGCGATTGTGTGACCAGTGCTTGACCATTTCACCTTATTCAGAGGGCAAGTAAGGGGTCACTGTGCCCCTGACAGACGTCTGGAGTTGCAGAAAGACTCCATGTGATTTAAAGTGGTTGCTACAATAGACTGCTTGAAATAGAGTTTGATGAGATCACTTAATATATCATGTCTCGTGTCAGCCGATTGAGGGAATATTTAGCAAATTGTAGATTTTATTTATTCTTGGAACCTATTGGATGAGAATCAAAAGATAAGATTATTATACATGTGTAAGAATTATTTTTATATATGCATTATTATTATTATTTAAAAAAATATTATTATTATTATTATTATTGTTTTATGTATAATAGCAAATTTGATAAACATTTGATAAAGAAATTGATTTGATTCTTTACAGACCCTCAAAGTAAATATTTTAATATTTATTCCAATATTTATATATATATGATCAGTATTACACGAGCAGCCATGCAATATGGCTGTAAATCAGCACTGGTGGGTGGTGTGCGTTGGTTCGAGGTTGCAGGCAGAATGCCTTAATGTTCCACTAGTGACGTATATACAGCTATATTGCACTGCTACTTGTGTGATATTGCGTGTATACAACAGTTCAATGGCATAATCGTGTATATAAAAGCTAAAATCAAACATGGGTAGTTTTGAAAATCCTTTTGTATTTGGAACTACTTTCTTCCGCCATTCATTTACATCTGCAGCTGACGTCAGAACAGCAGACACCTTTGCCAATTCACAAACGTCACTTTAGAGTTAGTATTTGAATGATTCTCTTGCGTAATGTCTAAAGTGATGACAAAGCGGGTGATATTGCTCACATTTTAAGATTATTAGGCTGAGCGGCATGAAATGCCATCAGTCTACAGAGATTTCTCTGCAATTGGTATTTCACAATAATTAACCTTGAAAAAGCCAGAGCAAAGCAAACACTACCAGATTACTATGGTATAAATACAGCACTGCAACATACAAAAGAGAGAGATCGGCTTAGAATATCACTTACCTGATTTATAATGATCTGATCAGTTTTTTTTCCCCCTAAGCACTTATGATGTCTCTGTCGCCACTGACAGGCTAATGGCCTCCGATGTGCTCAATATCCAAAATTATAAATATTTAAATTAGGCACTATCCTTGTTAATAAACTGCATAGTTGCAATCTAAACAACTATACTCCCGCCTAAAAAAGTCTCAAAAGTACATTATGTTGTCCAACATCTGCAGTATTTGTCAAACTGTAGTGAGCTTATTCCTCTGCTTGGCTTGTGGG
>CAIGQQ010026964.1:879151-899258 GCA_903798035.1 Danio albolineatus | reverse complement strand
TAGATAGATAGATAGATAGATAGATAGATAGATAGATAGATAGATAGTTTTTTATTAATATTATTGTTTTATTTCGGTGTTTTTAATTAATTTATTTATTTGTCATTGCATTGTTTAAAACAGATTAGTCACATTGATTAGTGTACATGTATTGTACACACATCATATTGTATCATTTTATATGGTGCTTTAACTTATAAAGAAAAACATTAAACAACAAACACAAATTATATAAAGTGCCATTCAGTAAAAACATTATTGTAAACATCAATCCTAAATGCATTCATTTGAAGTGGACTAATGAAATAAAAACACTACTTTAAAAGATGCCCTTTGAAAAGAGCGTACTGGCAATAATACAGCAATATATCTTAATGATATAATCTGTGGCATAATTTCACAGTTATATAATTTATTGTAATTACTTCTGGGCCAATAAACTGTGCACATGAGAAGTAGTTATAGTGATGGGAACTATACAAATTTATGTCTCTGTCTGCATATGTCCAAATGTGTGCCCCTTTGTGCATGTTTAATTCGCTTGACGTTAATAGCATTATAAAAGTCGCAGTGGAATATCTAGTCTAAGCACTTTACAGATGGTAAAAATTTTTTTTAGTTCGGAATATTCAGTAGTTTATTGTATATCACTACCCAAGTTGTCACTGTATGAATGTATTTTTTTCCCTGTTTTTTTTCTCATTTGGACAAGTCATTTGAACGAGGGGTGAACAGTTGATTATAAAGATGTACACTACTTGACAAAACTCTTGTTGCCTATCCAAGTTTTAGGAACAACAAATAATAACTTGACCTCTAGTTGGTATCAGAAGTGGCTGATATGAAAGGCAAAAGCCTCTAGATTACGCTTTATTTTACCAAAATAAAATATGATCATGTCTTGATTTTTAATTATTTAATTAGGACAGTAAGGTCTGAGTTTGCTTAGACAAAAGTCTTATTACTTGACAGAAATGATGTACAGTATAGAATATAAAGTCATGGTGCAGTGCAAAAAAATTTATATTGTTCATGACTCCCATGAGCTTGGACGACTGCATCCATACATCTCTGCAATGACTCAAATAACTTATTATTAAAGTCATCTGGAATGGCAAAGAAAGCATTTTTGCAGGACTCCCAGAGTAAATCAAGATTCTTTGGATTCATCTTCAGTGCCTCCTCCATCTTACCCCAGACATTCTCAATAATGTTCATGTATGGTGACTGGGCTGGCCAATCCTGGAGCCCCCTTGACCTTCTTTGTTTTCAGGAACTTTAATGTAGAGGCTGAAGTATGAGGAGGAGCGCTATCTTGCTGAAGAATTTGCTCTCTCCTGTAGTTTGTAATGTAATGGGCAGCACAAATGTCTTGATACCTCAGGCTGTTGATGTTGCCATCCCCTCTGCAGATCTCTCGCACGCCCCCTTACTGAATGTAACCCCAAACCTTGATTTTCCCTTCAACAAACTTGACTTATTTCTGAGAGAATCTTGGGTTCATGCGGGTTCCAGTAGGTCTTCTGCAGTATTTGTGATAATTGGGATGCAGTTCAACAGATGATTCATTTATGAAATCTACCCATCCAAATGATCAAATGGAAGTCATGTTATTATTATTTGTTGCTCTTACAGCTTGGAGTGACGACAACACTTTTGTCAGGTATAAGCATGGGCCGGTATAAGATTCTGACTGTATGATAGCCTTGGATAAAAATATCACGGTTTTACGGTATGACGGTATTGTATTTACTGCTCTAAAATATATTTTTTTAAATGTCTGGCTAAAAAACAAAACCTTTTTCCCCTTTGAACACAATATATTTTATTTTGAGAAGGATTTTAAATTATTTTGTGTTGGTAAACACATCAGGCTAAATAATTCAAGTGATCATTGACTTCTGCAGTCTTCATTAGTTTCAAAAACACAGATGTCTTTACAATTTACACCTAAAAAACGAAACAAAAAAAAGTAAATAAAAAAACTCGCACATACCTCAGGAACGGTATAGGAGACACACGGCGGTATGAAAACCTTGACGTTTCCAAATCGCGGTATACCTTGAAAACGGTTATCCTATACCTCGCCTTGTCAGGTAGTGTATAAATATGCTGATGACATGGCTCTTGTGGGCCCTCTTAAAGCAGAACACAATAAATGTTTGACAATTAAACTAAAGGTAAAACTTATCAAATTGAAATGACTCCTCGATTACCTAAAATAATCAATTAAATTTGTCGTAATCAATGCTTTGTTTAAAAAAACGCACCTTTTCCTGTCTGTGTAACATTTATTGATTTATTTGACAGTCTGAAGTAAGTATAGTAGAAAACGGAGCTATGCAGTTTTGTTTATATCAGTTATCTCTTTACATTCCCCGACGTGGCTTTAGTCATTTCTGAAAACTCATCCGTCTGAACTCATCTCCAGTCTGGCCTTTTCATCACACAATAAACAAGCACTTCAATCTTGAGAGTTCAATCTTCTTTTTGTCACTTGCGCTTTGTATCACAAACCTTTGCAGCTCTTAATCTCTCTTTCTGTACTTTTTTTTTGTATGTGCATTAAATCAATCAAATATGTCAGGACTTTATTACATGAGCTGACCGTTTGAAAAGAGGAATTAATGTTTGTGATATGTGCCATCCACTTCGTTCGACTCCATCATATCAACCAATCATTTCTGAGCATGCATTAAAACCAAGCAAGATTGTGTTCTTTGCAAATTTCTCTTCTGATCTTTAGCAGATGAGCAATTTACTGCTGGAAGTGGAATTGCAGAGCTACGTCAGGGAGTCATCTGATGAATTATGAAATTTTATTAATCTGTCAGGGTGATATTGATCCAACTAGGCAACTCGCCACAGTCGTTAAACCACAAATAACTTTTGTTGACACCCTTTCCCCATCGTTCTTGCTATTTAAAGTCAGCCGAGGCTTCATCATGCTGATCTACTGTGTGTTTTTTTTTTTTGCACAAACAACTTTTGGATCATTTAGTTGCCGTTTCTCTCATGCATTGGCTAATTCATTTAGATGAGCTGTTTAATGAGTGCAACTCCAAACAGATCCCAGTACAAAGACAACATTTAGTTTGAGCAACTCTTCTGTTATGATTTGTGCTGGAGCCTATGGCCTGAATAATATATAACTTATATTGCGTTGGGGCTCCGCGCTTAGTCCGGGGAAATCTTGCCGGCCCCTAATTGCGCATGGAATGCGTCTGCGCTCCCCTTTAGAGTTCAGTTGCTCTCCCTAATATGTGGACTAATTGACTTAATTATGGAAATAGTGTGTCTCAAAGTAAAAGACTTCAGCATTTAGGGCCCTAGAATGATCATTTCGAGCTCCCAGGTTTGCATGTGGAATCGAAATGATTTACTTGGTTTTGAAGCTACTTTAGATTTAGTTAGGTGTTTTGCATTATTAAAAATAAAGTTTATTATCTATACTTTTTTGTGTGGATGATGTTAAAAAGGTCTGTAAGCGCAGATTTAAAGGGAACGTTCATTAGAAAATAAAAATGTGTTATTAATGTACTTTTTTAATCCAGTGTGTCCGCATGGTCTTAAAGTATTAAGTTGATGAATCGTTCATTCAATCAATCATTCATTCATTTTTCCTCGGCTTAGTCTCTATTTCAGAGGTCACCACAATGGAATGAACCGCCAACTAATGAATGCCCTTCCAGCCAGTATTGGGAAACCCCTATACACGCTAATTCACACACACTCATACACTACACTACTACATACAGTACACTATGGACAATTTAGCTTACCCAATTCACATATGCTGCATGTCTTTGGACTCTGCACCTGAAGGGGGAACATGCAAACTCCACACAGAAATGCCAACTTGCCCAGCCAGGACTTGAACCAGTGATCTTCTTGCTGTGAGGTGACAGTGCTAACTACTGAGCCTCCGTGCTGCCCGTTGATGAATCAATTTAGAGAATTTTTTTGGCCCTTAAAAAGTATTTAAAATTCTTAAATGCTATTTTACAAGGTATTTAGTTTTGGATCATTCTTGATTGTACAATGTGTAGTTGTATGCTAACGTTTGCCTGAAATTAATCATCGCAAATATTATGATGTGGTGTAGTTTATGAAATTGATCAAATCCTGCTAGGTTCAACATCATGCTGTTTTGTTTACAGCTGTTAGCAAGGCAATGCTATTCCTGCATATCTATAGGAGCGACTTGCTGGATTGAAATATCTATTCCCTATATGAACAGTTTTTTTTATTTTATTTTTACAATCAGTATTTAGTAAATATACTTTAAATTAAAATGTATGGAAAGAGGCTTAATACAATTTTAAAAGGTATTGAATTTCACTTTCTGATTCCTTTAATCGGAAGACCAGCAATGAGAAGTCCAAAAAATACATAAATAAATTACTATCATTCATTCATTCATTTTCTTTTCGGCTTAGTCCCTTTATTAATCCGGGGTCGCCACAGCGGAATGAACCGCCAACTTATCTAGCATTTGTTTTACGCAGTGCATGCCCTTCCGGCCGCAACCCATCTCTGGGAAACATCCATGCATTCTCATTCACACACATACACTACGGAAAATTTAGCTTACCCAATTCACCTGTACCGCATATCTTTGGACTGTGGGGGAAACCGGAGCACCCGAAGAAAACCCACGCGACACGGGGAGAACATGCAAACTCCACACAGAAATGCCAACTGACCCAGCCAAGGCTCGAACTAGCGACCTTCTTGCTGTGAGGCGACAGCACTACTGCGCCACCGTGTCGCCTAAACTACTATTAATAATTGATAATAATACCTGTGGCTCCTAATGATTCACTGAGAGTTTAAATATTGTGATACGTATTACACAAACTGAACATTCACTTTATAAGACCCTGAGTTCATTGTTAGGAGGTGCATGTGTTTTTGTTTTACCTTCTTATGTTTTGTTTTTTGACTGAAAGTGATTAATGGATTTCAGATATTTTTGAAAGTGCTGTTCAGTTGAGCAAGGACATTTTTCACAGTATTTTCTAAAAAATATATATATTATTTCTTATTTATTTTCATTGTATATACTTAAGTATTTTTTTCTTGGCTGGAATAAAAGCTAATCTTTTAAAATGCACTTAAGCTGAATACTAATATGCAGAATCTGTAGAAAATATTATGCACTGTCATCATGGCAAAGGCAACAAAACATTAGTTATCAGAAATTATTTTGTTATTAAAAAGATGCTTTACAACATTCTTTGTTAAACATTGCTTGGTAAATATTAGAAAGAGAATTCAAAGGGCTTATAATCTTGCCTTCAACTATATATTTATTAAAGTACCGTTTGTTTGTTTGTTATTTATTTATTTCTATATATATATATTTATTTGTGTGTGCCTTGTACAACTGTTCCCCTCACGATGTGCATTTTCTGGAACGAAGCCCTTTTGACTAACCAATTATTAAACTAGTTATGTTTGAGCTTAGGCCAAATTCTGAGGAATTGCTTTTTCTTGTGAATCGCTTGTGTTTGAGGGTCTTTATGTATTGTCTCCTCTGTATTATAGTGGTGTAGGACCAACAGCAGACTGTTATTTGAGCTCGGAGTGTTCTGGCGTGAGCTGAGAATAGATGTACTTTAGTACCTTTCAGACCGTGTTTTGGTGAGGAATGAACCATTACGTCGTTTTCAGGAGTTCTTTGTCACGGATGAGTGTCTGTAGATTGCATGAAAATGTTTTTTCTGAGTGAACTGTTAGAATGTGTGTGAAGGACTCTACAATTCTCAAAGGAAAGTTGAATGTTCAAGAGGGGTCAGTCAAGATGACTCCTTGTGTGCAGTTTTTTTTTTTTTAACCATGTATCCAGTTGGAGTTTAAGTGAAGACAAGAAAAAAATGATCCCATGAATCCTGAAAGTCTACTAAAAGAAAAGTCCATAAAATGTGGCTCAATTCACTATTCTAAAATTATATTATTTAATTGTTTTTTAAATAATGGATTTGCTCATATTTTGAGATGATAGTTGTATGACAAAAGATTTGATGGAGCTGAAAACCTGTTACCATCACCATAAAATTCTAAAAAGGCCATACAATTAACTTTAAAAATTGCCTAAATCTTAGATATGTTACATTCATTTAATTAACCAGTGCTATATCAGAAATGTTAAAAGTAAAAGCCTTGTTTTAGACCACAGTAATTCATGGTGTAGGGCCTCATTTTGTGGCCAATACAGCATCAATTCATCTTGGGAATGACAGATACAAGTCCTTCACAGTAGCCAGAGGGGTTTTCAGCATTCTTCATGTAGAATAGTGGCCAGGTCACTATGTGGTGCTGGTGGAGGAAAACGTTTCCTGACTCTCTCCTTCAAAACGCCCCAAAATGGCTCAATAATATTTAGGTCTGGTCACTGTGCAGGCCATAGAAGATATTCAACTTCACTTTCATGTTCATCAAACCACTTTTGGTGTGTGTGTGGGTGCATTATCATCCTGATTTTAAATAGATTTTAAAGTTTTAATGTATTTATTTAAAGCTCTACTGTACATGGACTTGCTTCGGCCTATATAGCTGAACTCTTAAGTTTGTGTCCTCCCCAAAAATTCCTTTAGCTCTTGCTAATTGTTTCTAAATCCCGCTTGAAAACAAAAAGAGACAGAATTTCCTCAGTCAATGCTCCAAAACTTTGTAACACATTACCTTTAGAAATTAGAGCTTCATCTACATCAGGCATGTCCACACTCGGTCCTGGAGGGCCGGTGTCCTGCATATTTTAGCTCCAACTTGACTCAACACACCTGCAAGGATGTTTCTAGAAAGCCTACTAAGAGCTTGATTAGCTAGCCCAGGTGTGTCTGATTGCGGTTGGAACTAAACTTTGCAGGACACCGGCCCTCCAGGACCAAGTTTGGACACCCCTGATCTACATGAAATGTCTTATAAAACCAGTCAAAACCTACATATTCTCTTTGGCCTATTGATTTAATTTTGTTTTCTTCTTTTAGGACTCGTTGACTATACAGATTTTAAAAAAAAACATATTGTAGCCTATATTGTCCTGTCTCTCAAATTGTTTATTATTTACTTTGGTCAACATTTCTTGACCTTGACCTCACATGACACCTCCTTCAGAATGCAATGTACTTTGAACCATTGGGTGCACAAGGTCCTTCAAAATGGTAGTCGGTAGACCTTGGCAGTGATGCGCACATCTAGCACAAGTATTGAGCCTAGGGAAGGGCATAATATTACAGCCCAAACTATCACTGATCCACCCCATGCTTCACTCTGGGCATGCGACAGTTTTGGTGGTACGCTGCTTTGAGGCTTCTCCACACTGTAACTCTCCCATTTGGCCAATTTAGCCATGAAACCTCCAACACTAAATTGTCCAGTGTTCAGGATCATTCTCCAACCCCTGTATTATGTACATCACAAAAAAGTTCACAAAGATCGGAAGCATATTTCAGGGTGCATTATATTTTTCGTAAGTTGTATCTGTGAAGTGCTAACATTTTGCTACAAGTAAATGGCTGATAATCAGATATGCTGTATGATTTAGTTGTTCATTATTTTCATTATAAACAACGGTTGCATTGAAGGTCAAACACGTAATTGCTGCAACATAAAGCTTTTTCCTCTGAAGTCACTCTATGGCTTGTCATCTTGTTCTTTACATCAAGAGAGACCATCATATAAGATCTTATTGCTGGAGATTAGTAGGAGCTCATGTTTGCCATCAGTAATGACACGTGGACATTGCTTTACCTCTCTCTGGGGGTTATGGGACTCCATGAATACAGGCCCTAATGCACTCATTATCTTTATGAAGACACCTTCATTTATCCCCTGCAGCACATTTGCGCATTAGATATGAGAGACGAGCAGGTTTCTTTCTTACACTAATGCAATGTAATTTTGTACAGAAATTTCTTGGCCCAAAAAAAACGCCTGAGTCTTTTGTGACTTGTAATTGCTATTTTCGTTGGGTGTTCTGCCACCTTGTTAGCAGATCTAGTTTCTCTTGGCAAATGAGGTTTTGGCTGAGTGGGTTTTATTTTCTGATTGAAGCAACATCACATTTAATGATTAAATATGTTCATGTCTTGCCCGTTGATTAGCCCAAATGCGAAAAGAAATAATGGGTTCACACATGGTGAAAACTAGCTTTTCCAAAAATATTTTATATTCGGAAGTGTGGTTACGTTTGTCTGGCATATAATGTCATTTCGTTTTTCTGGATATAAAAAGGATAAATTAATAGTTTGAATCACCATTGTATAGTAGCATGAATAGGTTTGGTTGATTATTTATTTATTTTTCTGTTTATTTATTTCTGTCAGTTTCTATTATTGTTTGCAGGTGTGATGTGTAGAATTTGACTATAGGTGCGTCCCAAATCACTTACTTTTGCGGTAAAGATCGGATACGCGGCCGGCTGGAAGTGCGATATGCACATCAATATAGCAGCATTTTTATTACACTGTAGAACAATAATTCATATTTTTACAGTACTGTGACGGTTGGGTTTAGGGTTGGGGTAGATGTTAAAAATACAATTTATCGGGTAATTTAATAGATAACATAAATAATACTTTGTACAACTGCTGTTTTATGTTACTGTGATGGTTGGGTTAGGGTTGGGGTGGGGGTAGATGTTAATAAAACACAATCAATGAGAAATTTAACAAATGATATAAATAATTATCTTTAACTTCCGGCCGCAACCCTATCCAAACTATCAACAACCTACTTATGCACTATTCTACGCCATTTTGTTGTATAAATAGTGTAAGTAGTGCGTTTACACCGAAAACTCTAAAAATAATGTGCATTTTAGTTACCTGGATGATGCACTCATTCAACCGTTAAAATGAAGCGTGGAATGTTGGACACTACACGCACTCAACGACCGCAGCTTTGCTCACGTGGTGGAAGGTGCAGAGCTATCAGGCGCACATGTTGGATAACTCTATTTATTTTGTATTGTGAAAGCAAAATTCTCCTTCAACAGTGACTATAGCGCCTCCCGACGGTGAATGCGGTTATACTCATGGCAGGTATTATTTGGTAGTTTGGTCATTTATTTCACTATTTTGGCAACCGTCAAACGTCATCAGGGAAACGGTTTGAATTTCCACTTAGTTAAAAAAAAAAAAAACCTTAGTGCTTCATTTGGGACAACACTACATACACATACTATGCTGTTGAGTAAGTGCATAAGTATACACAGCATAAATGTATAGTCTATTTGGGACTTAGCTTATATCTTGAGTTCTCCTTTGTTTCCTATATGACCTGATAAAGACCATGTAGATAGTAAGACCTCATCTGATTTGTCAAATTTTGATAAACATACAGTGCATAAAATCAATGTAATTTGAGGCATTGAGACGAGGAACCATATAAGTCCATATTTTCTAATTTTGAGTGATAAGATTTTCTTAATTTGGATTTTGAACATCCCTTATTAATCTGAAGTTGCCACAGCGGAATGAACCGCCAGCTTATCAAGCATATGTTTAACACAGCGGATACCCTTCCAGCTGTAACCCATCATTGGGAAACATCCATACACACTCATTCACGCACATACACTACGGACAATTGAGCTTACCCAATTCAGAGAGCATGCAAACTCCACACTGAAATGTCAACTGACCCAGCCTGGGCTCCTACCAGCAACCTTTTTGTGCGATTGTGCTACCCACTGTGCCACCGTGACGCCCTGTGAACATTATAATATATATTTTTATTTTACTTGAAGACAGACAACAACAGGAAAAAACATTTTTCAGCCTATATACTACTTCAAACTGTTCTTGTGCTTCGCCATCCCACGATATAAATAAATATAGGCACAAACTCTGCTTGGTGTAGTTAATGCAGGACTTTTGGGATAATATGCATTGAAACTTTATTTTTTTATTTTAATTTTGATAGGTTTATTTTAATAGGTTAACTGCTTTTGTGCTGTTTAGCGATGCTCAGTGCGTTCAGAGAGTGGGAGAGATCACATCACAGTTCTTCTACTACTGGTTTTTGTTCTCCTCTTTGATTCCAATAATGTTTCCCAGCACCCCCCAAAGCCTTCCTTACTCTGTCCTTTCATTAGTTTATGTTGACTCTCCTTTTTTGCAGAAGATTTGTCTTTTAATGTCCAAAGCAGACATGACAGCAAGCAGCATCACCATTAACATAACCATTTTTTCCACATGAAGCTTTTTTTAATGTTTAAATTGCAGACTCTTGGTCGCACTAAAATAATCCCAAACTGTTTCGGTATACAAAGCTTATCCTGTGGTTATCTTTTTTTGGACTTGGACTTATGACTGCGATACATATATTGCACACATTATTATCGAGATAAATTTTGCGATATATTGTGCAGCCCAAATGCATACAAACATACTTAATTACAAACATTTATTATTATTATTTTTATTATTACTATTAGCAGCAGTAGTAGTAGTAGAAGTGTTAATATTCTTTTTGTTTGTTTGTTTGTCAAAACCTGAACTTATTTTTCATATATCAGTTTCAAGTCTGATTACGGGTGACAGAATGTGTGTGTTTGAGTGTATATATTAATTAATTAGTGTTAAAATGATAGCACTATTTGTAATTTGTATTTGTTCTGTCATTGTTTTTGCTCTCCCTTAAAGATCATAAACTCGAAATCACGCTCTCACAGTCTGTATGTAGTTATTTATGGAGCCTAATGGTGGTCGTTCATCTCAAATGCTGCTGGAAAACATGCACCGCACAGCTGACCTTTGATTGATTCATCCACACTGAATCGTTTAGACTGCTACACTGAATATTTCACCTGTTCTTCTTCATCGAATCAGTCGTTTGTCATTCCTCATTGCAGACAGAGACAAAAAAACGCTCTTTAAAAGCACGTCGGATCTGCCCTGACCCACGATCGCGACGGTTTTGATGTTTAATTCATACATCCCGCCCATAAAAATTTCAGCTGCAACCGAAATCCTTAGCAGCGGATGGATCTGATCTGTTGACATTCATCTAAGGTTAACCGACAGAAGTTCTTCTCACCGTTTGAGTCCTTTGTCGGTTTTACGGCCCAAAAATAACACAAGTCCCTGTTGGATGTAATCGCATCTGACCGCGCTTGAGCTCCAGAGTAAAGTCGAGCTTTTGAAATATGCCATAGAAGGTACGTTTAACCATCCCACCTGTGGTTTCCTCCATCATACTGCTTTTGTTTACCTTCCCTTTCTGTGGATTTCTTTCTCTAAAGAGCCAGATAAATGATTCAAAGCCTCATCATTCAAACCAGACGCAGCTTCTCTCACCCTCAATGATCTCATTCCCTGGGCTTCAGGTAATCACAATCCCAGCTTGGTATTAATCCGAATTTCACGGCCTCCTAATGGTGTCCATTAAAAGCAGGCTCTGTAGACGATGTGCCCAGTCTATCATGTGGTTCTACATAAACCTCACCGAGGAATCTAAGCATCCAGCGCAGCGGTTGGTGACGAACCCCAGCCGGCTAGCCCGAGTGATTACGATATATCTGAAGTCGAAATGCTATCGGCGAAAAGACTTCATTCCCACTTTTTTTTCCCCCTTTGCCTCTTAACAGTAGATCTAATCAGAGTGGAAGTGGCTTCTTTCCTTATCACCTTTCCTTATCACCAATAAATAAGCTCTTTTCCCAGTAGCCCACTGGCCAATTCTAACATGTCGAAAGTGGTTGGTAAAGATGGGGAAGGGAAGTAGATATGGAGTTTTGGAAGTAAAAAAAAATCCAATTAATGTTTTTCCATAGATGGAGTGATTTTAAAGCTAACTTAAAGCCTTTAGAAACAGTCCTACTGTGAGCTCTGGGGTTTATCAATAACATGTTTCTGTTGAAGCCCCATATTATTTCATCTTTATCTATGGAATATTTGGTGAAAAACGGCATGGCTTGTGATTATGCCAAGCAATCTAATCAGAGAGCAGAAATAAATGACACTAATAAGAACATAATGTACTTCCACTAATATGAATCATCACAAATTATCAATTTTTTATGCTCTTTTTATTCTTTACAAATATGATTAGAGCAAACCTTTAACATTTGCTTGCATTGACACAAGTGTATAGTCATGAAGGAGCTCTTGTCTCTTCGCAGACTATTTCAGTTACAAGTAGTTAAATTCTAACAGAAGTACTGGGACAGTTATATTTCAGGTCTAAACACTAATGACAAAACAGACAGTCACCTTTTCAAAGTAATAACATATCAAATAAAGATTGAAACTAGGGATGCATAGAATCTTTGGCAGCCAAAAATTATCAGCAGAAAAAAATCGCCATTGAAAAGCACACAGGTTTCACTCTCCCTCCAGCTGTAATCCCTACATGGTGTGAATTGGCTTTCACACCAGATGCAGAGGGCAATGTGCTATGAAATCCATTCATTTTAATGGCTTCGGTTTCGACCAAAGCACTTCTGCATGTGCCATGATCAGTGTTTAAAAAAAGCTTGATATTCATTCATCTTATAACTATGTTTAACCACAATGCTCATTTGGAAAGACCAAGTCTTTTAAAATAACATATTTAGTATACTTGTTCCTGCTGCTTGTCATGGCAACGCTGGTAGACTGACTCTAAGAGTCGTTCCCTATCAATAAAATGTTACTGTTTATAAAATGTGGTTATTTTATTGTCTTTTTTTTTTATCATTATAATTTGAGTTAAATTTAAAGAATGACTTAAAATCGTTTGATGAAGTAATAAATAATTGTTACCAAGCATTTTCGATTTCGTTTTTTGGACAAGTGCATCCAAAATTTTCTGTTTTTCCCCAAAATATTAATTTCAGTGCATCTCTATTTATAATTATTACATTGTTTGGCCAGTAGGTGCGGCCATTTTTTCACACCAGTATTAAAAAAAATTGTCTCAGTGTAGTAATACATTATTTTTTTATTCATTACAATTGAGAGATACACCTTACTAGTACCAGGTTGAACCCCTTTTGCCTTCAGAGCTACCTTAATCCTTCGTGGCATTGATTCAACAAGGTACTGGAAATATTCCTCAGGAATTTTTGGTCCATATTGACATGATAGCATCACGCAGTTGCCACAGATTTGTCTGCTGCGAATGTCCCGTTCCACCACATCCCAAAGGTGCTCTATTGGAGTTTACTCTACAGTTGTTACTCTACATTGTCATGTTCAAGAAGCCTGACAGGAGTGACACTTGGCGTGGTCTTCTTCTGCTGTAGCCTATCTGCCTCAAGGTTGGACGTGTTGTGCATTCAGAGATACTCTTCTGCAGACCTCGGTTGTAACGAGTGGTTATTTGAGTTACTGTTGCCTTTCAGCTCAAACCAATCTTTCCATTCTCCTCTGACATCTGGCATCAACAAGGCATTTGCACCCACAGAACTGCTGCTCACTGGATATTTTTTCTTTTTCAGACCGTTCATTGTAAACCCTAGAGATGGTTGTGCGTGAAAACCCCAGTAGATCAGCAGTTTCTGAAATACTTAGCCCAGCCCGTCTGGCACCAACAACCATGCCACGTTCATAGTCACTTAAATGGCTTTTATTCTCCATTCTGATGCTCGGTTTAAACTGCAGCAGATTGTCTTGACCATGTCTACATGCCTAAATGCATTGAGTTGCGGCCATATGATTGGCTGATTAGAAATTTGCATTAACTAGCAGTTGGACAGCAGTTGTTATTAGCAGTACCTAATAAAGTGGCCGGTGAGTGTGTATTAATCCAAGCTGACAATGCTTATTGTACTTAAATTTGCAGTGCAGTCTTATAGCTTTGTCTTCTTCAGATAATGTTGTGGTTCACTGAATAGCTGGTCGGTTTGGGTCATCGCTCACTTTAGCAAAGCCTCTTTATGTGGGAGAAATACTTCCCGAATTAGGACCGTCGAAAGTACACAGGCCCGTTTGCACCTTATAGGCTTTACAAAATCTGAAAAGCCTCCATCGAGAACTGCTTTTTTCCACACCGTTTGGCTTGGCAGACGCAACCCCCGATAAGGCGCCAAAAAGCTCCCACATCATTTTGACTCTCGTCCAGTTCTGAGGGATGGACTGACCTTTGCTGTCATGACACCGGTGCTTGCTGGACCTTCAGGCTAAGCAGGCTGCTCGCTATAACACGGGTGATCTCATTTCCAGCGCTAAAGCCAATGAGTCATCCGCTAGTGTAGCAGATAGCCGTTTCATCCATATGAGATGGAGCTTCTCTTTATAAAGCAGTTTGAAGTTGTATCTATTTTCGGCGGGTCTGCATTTGACAGCTGTCAAAACATACACTGAAGTCGTCAAACGTGCACTTACACATGGTTGAAGACTAAGCTTTTAGCCCTCCTGTGAGTCAAATAATAAAAGCAAGGAATTTTTCACAGTATTTCCAATCATATTTTTTTCTTCTGTAAAAAGTCTGATTTGTTTTATTTTGGCTAGAATAAAAGCATTTATTTTTTTAAACAAACTTTAAAAGTTAATTAAAGCAAAACTTTAACTTTTTAAGGTCAATATATATATTTTTTTACAATATTATTATTACAAACCATCATTATTCCAGGGTGTCTGCAGGGTCTTAAATGTCTTAATGTCTTGAATTTCAAAAACAACATTTTAGGCCTTAAAGTATTAAATTCACAAAAAAAATCGTTAAATAATTGTAAACAGGTCTTAATTTTGTCCATGTAATCCTCCCAATCAGGCCAACATGCTTCCAATCACCAACATTTCATCACAGTTAGGCATGGGCCGGTATAAGATTCTGACGGTATGATAATCTTGGATAAAAATATCACGGTTTCACTTATGACAGTATTGTGATTACTGCTCTAAAATATATTCTTTTTAAATGTCTGGCTAAAAAACAAAACCCCTTTCCCCCATGAACACAATATATTTTATTTTGAGAAACATTTATAATATTTTGGGACAGTAAACATGTCAGGCTAAATAATTACAATGAATCATTGACTTCTGCTGTCTTCATTTGTTTTAAAAACACAGATGTCTTTACAATTTACACCTAAAAAACAAAAAAAAATGTAAAATGTTTTTACACGTACCTTAAGAAACGGCATAGCAGAACAGTTTGGCGGTATGAAAACCTTGACTTTTACATACCGCGGTATACCTTTAAAACGGTTATCGTCCCATGCCTAATCACAGTAGAACTGAATACAATAACTCAATACAATAACTCTATTTATTACCAGTACGGCATCGTCCTTACAATAATATTTGTTCAAAAGTTCTCTGTGTATTTATAGTCCATATATGATGAGGACACTGACTGGTGTGCATACATTTAGTTTTATATTTATTAAACATTATGTGTTTCTTTTTTTAGGTTAGGTTAGGCTACTTTATTTATACCCGAAGGTAGATTTGGTTTGCAGCCAAGAGTCAATTTCAGTCAATTTCGTAACAGTGCCACACAAAAAAACTCACATAGTGGCAACTACACAGCAAAAAAATCAGTGTACATTTTAACTCAATTTTGGGTGTACATATGACTCCCTCTATTTTGGAGTTAAAATAACACTTTCTAAAGTGTGGAATTTGTGCATTACTCACAGAGTTTATTTTAACACAGTAAGAGTTTATTCTTACATCAAACTGGAGTGTGTTTTACTCTTCAAAGTGTTAATATATTAAATTTGTACATTACTCACTTTGTTTAATAACAAATAAATCTAAATGGATCATGCATGTGTATATAAGCTAATGAGTGCATGTAGTACACTGTTTCTGAAGAGAATTAATTTATTATTTCTTTTCATTTATTAAATCATCAAGACTCGTAAGACATACTGGTTTGATCACTGTTTGTCTGAAAGAACTGGTTTGAGTAAAAAAAACTGGACTTCCCATCACTAGTGGGAAATACACTGCATATTGGAGTAAAAGTTTAACACTGGGGGAAAAAAAAACTCTTAAATATACTCTTTCACACTCATGGATTAAAATGTACTCCAACGCTGCTCTCCAATGTACTTTAACGCTGAACAACACCAAAAAAAATAACACTGTATATTTAATACTGAAATTCTTGCTGTGAACAAATGGACATAAAGACATAATACATAAACATACAAAACACTCTTCAAAAAAAAAAAATAATAAATTTAATTATAGTAATAAATAAAAGGTAGAACAATAAAGAATAAATAATGACTTCAAGTGCCGCCCGCCCCCAAATAAATGTTTAAAGCAATCTATAAAATGTAAAATATAGATAAGTTATGTTAAAAAATGTGTATGCATACAGCTAAGGGTCGCCTGTTTAGACAGTTTACTTAAAATATGTGGCCAAGTAATAACTAATTATAATAAAATATCCTGTATAAGTCTGAAATTTCATACACAATGGTCTTAAAGTCTTAAATTTGACCAGCATTTGTTTTATGCAGCGGATGCCCTTCCAGCCGCAACCCATCTCTGGGAAACATCCATACACACTCATTCAACCACATACAGTACGGGCAATTTAGCCTACCGAATTCACCTGTACCGCATATCTTTGGACTGTGGGGGAAACCGGAGCACCCGGAGGAAACCCACGTGACCACAGGGAGAACATGCAAACTCCACACAGAAATGCCAACTGACCCAGCCGAGGCTCAAACCAGCGACCTTCTTGCTGTGAGGCGACGACACTACCTACTGCGCCACCGTGTCGCCACTGTCATCATAGCAAAGATAAAAGAAATCAGTTATTAAAAATGATAAACTACTGTGTTTAGAAGTGTGTTGAAAATCTTCTCTCCGTTAAACAGAAATTGTGGAAAGAAATATACAGAGGGGCTAATAATTTAGGAGGGCTAATAATTCTGACTTCAACTGTATAGTACTTATCCATAGGCGTTTCCGGGGGGGAAAAGCCAGTGGAACTGTGGAGATGAATTACCACCGACGTGCCTGTGTTCATCTTCGCAGTGGACAAAGGAAGCTTTTGACTGATCTACTTCATTTCCAAAGGCGTAGACTGAATCATTGATCGATCCGCAGGCCTCATTAAGCACCCGCACTGCATGACAAAGGCCAGAGTGACTAACTGTGTCCTCTCACAAGTCTGACCCTGGCCGTATCTCTCTCTTTTACTCTTTCTCTTTCTTTCACGTCGTCTTCTCTAACCTCTTGATTTCTCAACTTACTGGCTTCTAGAGGTTGACACGTCGGGCTAATGGCTATTTTTATTATTAGATAAAACATCAATTCTGCTACAAAACAGAGCTATCCATAGAGGCATTTCTATTTTAAGGCAGCATTTGGGATGTTTTTTTTCTTGGCGTAGTGTTATATATTATTACCAGGGTTCTAAGAAGATAACATTTTTATAGCAATGTCTTCCACGGATGATTAGGGCATTCCTAATGTTTTAAAATTATGATTAATAATTTTACTGTCATCTATTACTATTATTGTTATCATTCCCCACTACTGATTGTTTTTCTTCTATTATTTAATTCGGTCTATCTATTGTATGTTTTATTTATATCTATATTATATGTTCTATTTGGATCTATATTATTCTTGCTTCATTTTTTGAGTCATAATGAATATAAGTATTTTTATTTTCTCTTGTTTATATACTTTGGCCTCTCCAACCAGCAGTGTTGCCAGATATTGCTGGCTTTCTTTTTTTTTTTTGCCCAAAAGCTGTCCAAAACGTGAAGGGGAGTTGGATTGGTTTGGGGAGTCAGATTTTGATACAGCTTTCCTTCACCTTCTCTTGCGGGTGGGCCAACGCGGTTTGCGCTATGTGCTGGTCACTATTAACTGAGTGGAGTAGGATCACACAGTTATGTTTTCTTGGAATAGGTTGCATATAAAAGTCACGTTTCAAAACCACCCAAATTTTGTCAACACGTCAATGCCGTTTTTACGTGCACAATCAAATTCAAAACTGCCCAATTGGGTGGGAAATTGCCCAATCTGGCAACAATGCCACCCAGTTACTTTTTCATGCACACACGCAAATAAAAAGTTAAAATATATTTAAAAAAATTATTAATATAATGATGATTAATTACACACTAACAGTGATTTTAAGCACAGAATGTTAGTGTTGCCTTTTGAGTCTTAGCCAAAATGTCTATTTGGATGTCCTTTTTATTTAGACTTTTTATTTTTTCCCCTTTTTTAACTAAAGATTCAACTAGATATTCAGCTAATTTTTCTATCAAGATAATGAGCATGCACACTATTGATATTATAGGCATTTTAAAATACAGTGAAAAATTATTTATAATTAAACTTTCAGTTGAAACATCAACATTTTTACATGCTAATCTGGCTAGCTACATGCTGAAATATTGATCGTTGTATGTTAACACTGTACAGTCAGGTTTCGATAGTTAACATTAGTTGGTTAAACGAAACTCATGATGAAAACTACAAAAGCTTTTTATTAACCTTATTTAATGGTTAATAACTAGGGCCAGACAGAATCTGTGGACATTTTTTGCTGTTTCTGTAGAGTATTTTGTTAAAAAATCTGCTGATTTATGCAGAATGATTTTGGGGGTATCATAACTAAAACCATAATATATGAAATAAAAAGGAATACATTTTTAACTTCCAATTAGATCCACTTTATTTGGTAAACAAACCAAGTCTCATATAAAATCTCTAGGCATACTAAAAGGCAGAAAATATGACTTTACTTTTTTTAGTACTTTAGTTTTATAAATAAATCATATGAATATTTTTATATTAGTCAATATTATTACTTAAATCAATTTTAAAACTAAATAAATATAAATTTACACACATTTACACCAGTAAATGAACAGAATCAATCATAAGCTAAAAATCTGTGGGCTTACTAATAACATATCAAAATCCTATTCTTAATCTGATCAATGTGTTAGAGGTAATAACTTAATGAAATCCAGTTGTATTTTTTAAACTAATATAAACATGGAAGCTTTTTTTTTCTCGCTGTTGATTTTAATGTAAACTAACATTTACTAATGAGATGTTATTATGTGTTACCTTATTCCATTTTATAATTATAAGCAATTTAATTTGGTTGAATATGTTTATATACAATAAAGCAATACAATTAATATTATTTGTAATTATAATTGTTAAACAACTTTTTTTGCAGCATATGTTAGTATTGTGATAATCCCGTATATTATACAGTATTGATAGAAGCTTCAGCATTTACTCACAACTCACTACTTATCATAAGCCTAAATGCAATATTTTTTACTTCTTAGTTGATTCATTTAAAAAAACATTGCAGCTGTCTTAACAATAAATGCATTCATAATAACAAAATAATATATTTCTCAACTATTAGTTTTGGTAATAGCTTTTAATAGTAGTTAAATGTCTTATTTTGGTGATGTCTTGATTTTAGCCGGCATTCAAATTCTTAGTGAAGTGTAATTCCCAGGGACTGGATTGGGAGCTAGAGTTCGTTTTATTACTACCTAGCAAAAGAGCCTGTTATGATGCTGCATTAATATTTTATTTATAATATTCACAACAAGTTGATTCCAAGTATTTTAACCATGTTTGGAAAAGCTTTTCTACGTAGTTTCTTAAAGTTTGCAAAGTCTGTTAAATTAGTTTATGATTCACTATATTTTTTGGTGGTTGGAGTGCTTCTTAACTTTGCCATACTTGAGTGTTTAGTGATGTATGAAAATCCATACCTTTGTTTAGCTTTAGCATTTCCCTCAGACAGATTTACACTGTTAAATAATTGTCAAAGTGGTATGTTCCTGCTTGAATAGTAGTGAAACTTCATATCAATCGTTCAATTCCCAGGGACCGGCTTGGTAGCTAGTTCTTATAACTTAGTTCCTGTATCTAACCGGTGAAAGAGCCTGTTATGATGCTGCATTAATAATTTATTCACAACATGTTCAATCCAAGAAGGTTAACCCTGTTTGGAAAAGTTTTTAAATGTAGTTTCTTAGAGTTTGCAAAGTCCGTAAAATTAGTTTATGATTCGTTATATTTTTGGTTGCTTCATTGCTCTTGAACTTTTCCATATTTCAGTGTTTAATGTTACCAATTTAGACTGGCAAGTAATGGACAAAGTGGTATGTTCCTGCTTGATTAGTAGTGAAACTCAGACTCTACATATC
>CAIGQQ010026964.1:859333-879141 GCA_903798035.1 Danio albolineatus | reverse complement strand
AGTAATGGACAAAGTGGTATGTTCCTGCTTGATTAGTAGTGAAACTCCGACTCTACATATCGATTATTTAATTCCCGTGTACTGGCTTGGTACTTAGTTCTAATAACTAAGTTTCTATAACTACCTAGAGTAAAAAACTGTTATGATGCTGCACTAATATTTTATTCAAAGGAAGTTGAGTCTAAGTAATTTAACCATGTTTGGAAAGGCTTTGGGCGCCACGGTGGCCTAGTGGTTAGCACGTTCGCCTCATAGCAAGAAGGTCGCTGGTTCGAGCCCCGGCTGGGTCAGTTGGCATTGCTGTGTGGAGTTTGCATGTTCTCCCCGTGGTTGCGTGGGTTTCCTCCGGGTGCTCCGGTTTCCCCCAAAAGTCCAAAGACATGTGGCATAGGTGAATTGGGTAGGCTAAATTGTCCGCATGAGTGTGAATGTGTGTGTGGATGTTTCCCAGGGATGGGTTGCGGCTGGAAGGGCATCCGCTGCGTAAAAATATGCTGGATAAGTTGGCGGTTGATTCCGCTGTGGCGACCCCGGATTAATAAAGGGACTAAGCCGACAAGAAAATGAATGAATGAATGGAAAGGCTTTTCAACATAGTTTCTTAAAGTTTGCTAAGTCTGTTAAATTAGTTTATGATTCACTATATTTTTTGGTTGGTGGGGTGCTTCTTAACTTTGCCATATTTGAGTGTTTAGTGATGGTATGAAAATCCATACCTTTGTTTAGCTTTAGCATTTGCCTCAGTAAGATTTACACTGTTAAATAATAGGCAAAGTGGTATGTTCCTGCTTGAATAGTAGTGAAACTCAGACACTCCATACCTATCATTTAATTCCCTGGGACCGGCTTGGTAGCTAGTTTATATAACTGTGTTTCTGTATCTGCCTAGTAAAAAAGCCTGTTATGATGCTGCATTAATAATTTACTCACATCAAGTTGATTCCAAGTAGGTAATTCTGTTTGGATAAGTTTTTCTTAAAGTTTGCAAAGTTTGTTATTAGTTTATGATTCGTTGGCCCAAAAGCCTAGCAGTTAGCGCGCAGACATATGGTGTAGCAGCACGTCAGGGCGTCCCGAGTTCAAATCCTGGCTCAAGGACATTCCCTACCCTACCCCCCTCTCTCTCTCTCCAACTTTGCTTCCTGTCTCAATACTGTCCTATCTTATAAAGGCAAAAAGATCAAAAATTAAATTTTAAAAAATTAAATAAAATTTTAAAAAATTGTTTATGATTTGCTATATTTTTGGTTGGTGGAGTGCTTCTTAACTTTGCCATATTTGGTGTTTAGTGTGATGGTATGAAAATCCATACCTTTGTTTAGCTTAGCATTTGCCTTAGACAGATTTACACTAGTAAATACTGAGCAAAGTGGTATTTTCCTGCTTGAATAGTAGTGAAACTCGCACTCTCTGAATAAATTTATTTTTGGAAAAATCACAGACAGGTTTTGAAAAATCGCCAACAAATGCCTGAAATCTCAGGCAAATTGGTGCTCGTTCATGCGAGTGACAATCACACAATATGAACAAAGACGCGATCTGAGAGATTCGCCGATGACTCGTCGATGCCCGGGAAATATTTGGCGTGCTGAATATCTGGAGCTGTCGGCGATTCAAATCATGCCGTGTGAAATGAGTTTTGACTGAAAATAACATCGGCAATCATCACCTACAGCCAATGAGAGAGCAGCATTCACTAGTGTGGGTACCTCCAGGCCAGCAGGAGGTTGAAGGAGAAGTTAAAGGCGCTCATTTTCAGTTGACACAAGAAATGGAGGGAAAATGAGTGTACATTTGGCAGGAGCCCTGTGTCTGTTTGACATGTCATGTGAGCAATATCACAACCCAACCCGGTCAAAAAATAAAAAAGTTGAGGAGAAATTGCTAATTGCCTTCAAAGCCAGGTGAGCAAATATGTACATTTTCTACTCCATTAAAGGCTTCTTTCTCGTTATGTAGTTAATAACAAAAGACATACTACATGTTTTTGGGTTCTGAGATGTAGTTTGGACAAAGTTGGCTATTCTTCCTATTCATGAAGTGTGAAATTCCCTGTCGCCGATCCATCTTGCAGTGTAAACAAAGCAGCGACAGAACGCTAGCCCAGATAGTCATGCAGTGTGAAAACATCTGTGACACGACTACTTTGAAAATCATGCAGTCTGAACTCGGTATAACTGAGTTCCTGTAACTACCCAGTTAAAAAGCCTGTTATGATTCTGCATTAATAATTTATTCACTACAACTTGAATGTACAACTGATGCGCACTCTCCGCATCAGTCATTTAATTCCCACACTCTAAAAAACACAGTGTTAAAAATTACCCAAATAGGCTTGTTTTTAACCCTATTGCTAGGTAAATATAGGACAGAACACATCAGGGGTTAAATTAACCCAAGTTATTGGGTTATTATTTTTAAAATAAAAATAATAAACCCTAAAAATGGGTTGTTTTTCCTACCCAAAAATTGGTTATTTTTACTTAAATAATAGGTTAATTTGACTTATTAGGTTATATTTTAAAATGTAATTTTTAGCTTTCTTTTAAAATCATTAACCACATAAAAAACAAACAAACATGTCAATATTGTATTAGCTTTATTTATTTTTTTGTTCCATTAAATGTTTTCAGCGCATTACACTTTGTAAATACACTTTACCTCAGAGATCGAACAAAACTAAACACTAATTATGAACTGCATTCAATACAATTTGTTTCATATTTATGGGTTGTTTGTAAACATTTAAAATATTATTATTATTATTATTATTATTATTATTATTATTATTATTATTATTATTATTATTATTATTATTATTATTATATATGTGGCATCACAGTCAGCCCCGGCTGGGAGTTGATTTGACCCAAGGAGCAGGGTTGATGTGTCTGTGTGGTGGATTAGGGTTGCATTGATTCAAGTCTTAGCAATTCTTACCCAGAAAATAACCCAAGTTTGGGTTACATAGCACTACCCAAGACTCTGAAAATAACCCCCAAAAATTACCCAAATGCCTCAACCCAACATTTGGGTAGGAAAAATAACCCCAGATTTTTTAGAGTGCAGGAGCGGCTTGATAGCTGGTTCTTATAACTGTGTTCCTATAACTACCCAGTTAAAAAGCTTGTTATGATGCTGTGTTAATAATTTATTCACATCATGTTGAATCTAAGTAGGTTAACCATGTTTGGAAATACTCAAAAAGTGCTATCTTAGTTTAGCTTTAGCATTTGTAGTAGTAAAACTTGGACTCTCTGTATCTTGAAGCTGACTTTTCTTCGTTTCCTTCCATTTACCTCAGATCTGATTCACACTGCTTTCTCCTGCTCACTATTAAAGGTTTAATAACATTCACAGCATGGCTCACCTACACAGCTACGCAGGAATTTTAAATAAATCTAGGAATTAGTGTCGTTGTAAGGCCACGTGTTTCACAGTGAACTTCTGGAATAATGAGCTGCTCTGGAGGAAGAATAGATCTGCCTGGATTTAAAGGAGCCATATTGAACCTTTTGCAGTGTGTTGTATTTTATCCCCAGAAGTCCTCTTATTATGTTAGTCAAGGCTATTTGTGGTAACAATTGATCCTCATCTCATTCAGCGCTTTGTAGCTGGGAACAAAAAACACAAGACAAAGCCTGAATTGGTTTTTATAGTGTTTTATTATTTTTTATATTAAATATTTTATTATTTATTTAATTTAATTTATTTAAAAGTTTAGTAATAATATTAATAATGAATGAAAATAATAATAGTTATAATAATAATAATAATAATAATGATGATGATGATGATGATGATGATAATATGAAAATAATTAATCTAACTAATTTACCTAGTATGGACTGTTGGACACTTCATGCATTCAACTGTTGCAGCCTTTTCTTACCAAACTCTAATGTTGTGTGAAAGAATAGTCATAGTATATATATAAATAAATCTATACACTAGACAGTTGAGTACTGTACATTTGTACAGTAATGATTTAATTTAATTAATTTTACTCTGCATGTAAATTAGGGATGTAACGATCGACTGTTTGAAAATCGATTCAAATATGTGAAAATTCAAATAAAAAACAGGAATATGCTAATGTTTCTTTAATAATAATAATAATATTAATAACAAATTATAATGAATATTAATAAAACTGAAATATTTCAAGCTAAGAATAACTTTGCTTGTCTTAGTTTGTTTTAATTCAAGTTATTTTACTTTATCTTTTTTTTAATTTGCAATTTAGTTTTGTTGTTTGTTATTTATATTTTTTATGTAACTAATAAATGTGCAATATTTTAAATTTAATAAAAGAGCAATTGTTCTTTCTGAACTTGCTTTGCTAAAAATCATCAGATCAATATTGTGAATCTTAAACTTTACTTTACGTTACGTTACTTTGTTACTTTACGTTACTTTACTTTTTATTTTATTTTATTTGGTTTGGTTTGAGGTTAGCCTTTTTAAAAGTTTTTTGCTTATATATTGTTTATTTAATTTCTGACGATTTTAGAGTTGATAATCATAATTTGATTATCATATTCCTCAAACATTAAGATGAAATCTTACTTTGCGTTTAGTAGTTTAAATGTATAATATCAGTTATTTTAGCATTGATTGTAGACATCTTTCATATTTATATTTATTTTTATTTAAAATTTTATTATATTTTGTTTTTTATTTATTACTTTTTTATTATTATTTATTTTATTTTACAGATTGATTTATTCTTTCTTTTTTTTCTATTTGGTTTAGTCCCTTTATTAATCTGGTGTCGCCACAGCGAAATGAACAACCAACTTATCCAGCATATGTTTTACACAGCGGACGCCTTTCCAGCTGCAACTACTTTACTTTATTTTATTTTACTTTACTTTACTAAAATTTTTGCTTATATATTGTTTATTTAAGTTTTAGACTATTTTAGAGTTGATAATCATGATTTGATTATCATATTCCTCAAACATTAAGATGAAATCTTCCTTTGCGTTTAGTAGTTTAAATTTATAATATCAGTTATTTTAGCATTGATTGTAGACATCTTTCAAATTTATATTTATTTTTATCTAATAATTTATTATAATTTGTTTGTTTATTTATTTATTTATTTTTGGATCAAATTGATTTATTCTTTTTTTTTTTTTTTTTTTTCCTTTCGGTTTAGTCCCTTTATTAATCTGGGGTCGCCACAGCGAAATGAACCGCCAACTTATCCAGCATATGTTTTACGCAGCGGATGCCCTTCCATCTGCATTTACTTTACTTTACGTTACCTTACCTTATCTTACCTTACCTTACCTTACCATATATATTGTTTATTTAATTTTTGACGATTTTAGAGTTAATAATCATGATTTGATTATCATATTCCTTAAACATTAAGATGAAATCTTCCTTTGCGTTTAGTAGTTTAAATTTATACTATCAGTTATTTTATCATTTATTGTAGACATCTTTCAAATGTATATTTTATAGCTGACTATAGACACACGGACAATCCCTACTTAAATTAATATTTGTATATATCATTGCTAAGTTGATGGAGCCTCATTTCTAAGTGCACAGTTTTTGCAGTGTAGTTTTAATAAATGTTCTGGAAGGGCTGAGCACATCAAACACCCACTTCAAAATGCCAAGAGCTCATAGAAAAGTATTTAAAGTGTGTCCTTCATCTGTATGCTCAGTAAAGTTGCTTAGCAGATTTGAGTTGAGCCTCTCAGTAAGTGTTAATTTTCATCTTTTGTTTCTTTCATCCGTTGCGTTCACCTGCTCATTACGTTAAACCAGCGAGCGACGTTTACACACAGTTGCATCATTGAAGTAATCATGGAAAGAGTGGTCCCTACAAGGAGGACCTGAAAGTGACTGCTGGATTGTTCGCCTGCTATCGCGCAGTTTAATAAATGTAAGATAAGGTGGTGTTTTGGCAGGTAGTGGTTGGGGGGGTGAGCGGCTAAATATTCCTGCCGCCACATGAAATATGCATGCAGTGGCAGTTTTAATTATTACAAAGTGCTGAGCTATTCCAAGAAGAGCATTTCCACACACACACATACACACACTTTTTATATCAAGCGTCTGGGACTGTGTGTTCATGCTTCAACAATTCCCATGCATTATTTAAAAGTGGGAAGACTGGGGAATGACAACTTTTTTTATTTTTTCGCCGGCCAGCGCTGGGCTCCTGTCGGATAATGACCACCGAATCCACTTGACACTTGCACACTGCTGACCTCTGACCTCTCTCTGGCTCCTTCTTTAATGGCCAAAGGGACATCTGTGGAGTCCCGGGATGTGTTTTTGCAGCTTTCTTATATTGAGACCTCAAACGGCTAATTAAAATAAATTATAATATTTTGAATTATTTATATCGTTTCTGTTAGAGGAGTGGATGGAGCATGGGTTTCTTTTTTAGTTGATATTTTTGAATATGATACTTTTATTTAGCAACTTTTTAGTTTTTTTGTTGGGTGTACTGGCTGAGGGGAAACATCATGCCAGGCATCTCTTTAAGCATGCTATCCAAAAAAACCATTGGTATTGCATAGTTAGACAAATCTAATGATACTGTAGATATGATATATTCTATAAATGTTATTGATATGACCAAAAACACTGTCAAAAAAGTATTTTTATTTATTTTCATATACATTTTTGTATTTTTTTTGTATTATTATTATTATTATTATTATTCATTCTATTATTTATTTTTATTAGTTTAACTTAATTTTAATTTTGTTCTAATATACAGATCACACCGAGTTATTTTTTATTATTTTTCTATTGCTCAATTATATTATTATTATTATTATTATTATTATTATTATTAATAATCTTAAATTTTTATTTTATTTTACAGATCACACTGAATTATATAATTTTTTTTATTTGTTATTGTTTAACATCCATTTTATTATTTCGTTTTATATTAATTAATATTTGTATTATTCTTATTATTCTTAATTTTATTATTATTTTTTTTATATTTACTTTTTATTTAATTTTAATTAACAGATCACACTCAAATGTAAAAAATGCAGTTATAAAAATTTTATGTTATTTTATATTAGTTTATGTTTGTATTTTTATTATTATTATTATTCATTTTTATTATTTTAATTTTTTAATTTTTAATTTTATTTTATAGATCACACTGAATTAAAAAATGCAGTAATAATATTATTTTATTTTAAATTAATTAATTATTATTATTATTATTATTATTATTATTATTTTATTATTAATTTTATTTATTTATTTTTAAATTTGATTTTACAGATCACACTGAATTAAAAAAAATTAGAGACAGATTCTGTGGTTAAATAATGTTGTTATTTTGCATACAAAATCTCCATAGCAAAACTGATTAAAAAAAAAGTTAAATTAATTTTACTAAATGTATTTATATTTTAGACTCAGACAAGTAGACAGATATATTTCATAGATATGCTGTATCCTGTAAATGTTATAAATATGCGTTCAAAACAGTGTAGTATAGTGTAGAAAATTAAGTTGAATGTTTTTATTTCTGCTTTTTGTAATGACAGATAGATGCTGTGTCCTGTAAAATAAATGTTACTAATATTCTTCCAAAAAATACTTTAGGGCAATGTATGTTTTTAAAATTATTATTATTATTTATTGATATAATTGTTATCTTTTGTAAATGTGCTTGATGTACGATGCACACAATTGCTATAGCTGCACCCTATTGAGCAACGTCTTCACAGTCTTTTTGGCTGACGTTTATATAAAAGTTACTTTCTTTAAAAAATATTTTCATTTCCTCTGAAATAACCGTAAAGGTCACCTGTACGTGGCCGGGAGAGCTGAGCCGTGAGTAATCACTGTGTTTAGAAAGGTGACATTTATAAATGAAATCTGTGTAGCAGACACACGGCAATGATGAAAAAGCGCTGCCTCTGATATTTTAGGGGTTAGATTAAGGACCATAAACGAATACGCAAACCTACACTATTCTACAAACTGTTTTTTTTTTTTTTCCCCCATTTCCCCTGGCTCTGTTTTTCTCCTTTTCTTCATTGTCAGTCTTTCGCTTTCTCTTTTTCACACACTTGCATCTCTCCCGCTTCCTGAAATATGTTTCCTGTGCTGTTCAGTTTATTCTGGGCTTTGGAACAACACCCCTACCATTCACAAACACACCAAGGCTGTGAAAAGCTTGCAGGAAGTTCTCCCTGGCGAGTTTTTTTTTTTTTTTTTTTCCCCTCTTCCCTTCTTTTCACTTTTTTATTTCTCCCAACATCGACAGTTGTTTCTGAAGGAGATGTTGTGGTTGAGATCCATCCATTGGTTGACAAAAAAGTGAGGATTTCACAGTGATGCAGGATAACACTTTAGATTAACACCATTTAATACTGGCTAATGAGCTGCCTGTTATTAAGATATTCGTTTTATTTTTGGCTCAGTCCCTTTATAAATATGGGGTCGCCACAGCGCAATGAACCAGCAACTTATGATTTCCAGAAAAACATCCAGCATATGTTTTACGCAGTAGATGCCTTTCCAGCTGCAATAATCACTGGGAAACATCCATACACACTCATTCACACATACACTACGGACAATTTAGCTCTCCCAATTCACCTATACCACATGTCTTTGGACTTTTAGGGGAAACCAGAGCACTTACTTTTACGTTTTCATTTACGTTTCCTTTGTTGATTACATGACCTTAGCAATAGATTGATTAGCCCAGAACAGGGAAGCTAGGTAACCTATGGCTCGGGAGCCACATGTGGCTCTTTGACCAAAAAGTAGGTGGCTCTTCAGCTGTCTCTCTTCAATAATATTTTAAAGTTTAGAAAAATTATAACTCTCACTAGAAATCAGTTTCCTATTCAAAATACAATTGCAGTTACCTTTTTATTGTTTACAGAGAAATGAATAAGAACTCAGTTTACAATAAAAGAACATTTTAACCAATGCTCGTGTGTGGCGCTGTGGATTAACTTGAATCGCGACACCAATAAAGCACATGCAACTCACATTTCTATGGTAACCTCGAGCACATACATATATATATATTAAATCTGAAATCTAAATAATTATATTTATAATACAGGTTTAAACAACCTTTTATTTATGTCCATGCAACTCAAAACTCAACTCAACTCAAAAATAAACAAAAATGAAGCATCACATGTTGAGAAGGTCCATGAGTGAAGAAATTCACTCATGATTTGAATGATCATGAAGTTTCTAGATTTTTTGTTTGTTTGTTTTTGCCATAACCACTTATGAATGTTGTTTGAATTTACGTTTGTTGTTTAAATTTTACATATATACGTACACCCCAGTAGGGCTGTGCGATATACAATATTTGATCGTGGAAGATAGAAATTACAACACGATCCGCTTTTTCAGAAAAATCGTTGTATCGCCATACAGTATATAGTGCAGTGCTTCTGCTTCATTCATTCTTTCTTTCACACCAAATTTCATCCTGCCATGGCTTTATTACTGCTTCTCATTCAAAACATTCAGTCATCTGTCGTTGTTGTTTTTTTATTATAATAGCGGGTTAGAATCGCCCCAAAACGTATTAAAAGGTAAGTGATATATAACAGCGGGAACTTTTCTGTAACCATAGTAGTGCTGTGCGTCATTTGTTTAACAATTTAAGGTTACATGCTGATGGACAGACTGGCTGACAGGGCTGAGTGATGCGTGAGGCCAGCATACAGGTGTGGCTTTCAGTTTAGATGAACAGTTTCCATAAATATTCTTTATAAATAAAGGTCTGTGGTTCTGCATACAATGACTTTCTCCTGCTGGAGTTTATAGCCGCTTCGCTTTACTTCAGGACGCAATAATGCCGCTCTGTAGGTCTATTGGAGACATTCGTAAATATTCCTAGCAAATCTTATAAATGTTGGAGACATACCCTGTTAGATAAACGCACTAAATCACACTTCAGTAGCGTTTATTTTAGGGCGCGCAAGAAGTTGTGTGTACGAACAGAGGAAATCCGTGCGCAAGCAAAGAGACCCGCACAAACAACAGCAATATAAGAGCCCATATGCTGTATTTTTGCTCCTTAAAACACCCACGTTGGCTTTTTCATCATTTAAAATGTTAATATGTTGTATTTTGAAACTACATAACATCACTGCATTGTACAATGTGGCTTTTTTTACAAACACATTCAAATATTGTATTTCAAAGCACAACAAAAGCAGCGTATTGCTCAAGTAGGCTTCTTCTACAAACACATTCTTATGTTGTTTTGAACTGCATAACAAGTAGGGATGCAAGGGTCATAGATTTTGGTTATATAGTATAATATAGTAATCATGGTTATCATGACTATTATGCATTCATTAAATTCAAAACACTACTAGTTTTGTTAAATGTGTAAAAAGGAAAAAAAAGAAAAAAATTTTTTTTACAATTTTTGAAGGTGTTGCTAAGGATCTATGTCTAATGAGCTATCTGATTTGAACTAAGATTTGTTAGATTTGTTAAATGTTTATTGTGAAAATTGCAAGTCTTGTTGAATGTTCTTTCTTTGCAGAAAAGCACTTGCATTAAATCTTCACTTGATTAAAATATTCTTAAACATAAGAGTGTATTTTTATATTGGGACATTAGTTTGGTTGTATTGTACCTTTGTAATTTGCAAAATCTTTAAAAATCTTTTAAAGTCTTTAAAAATCAACTTGAAAAACAATCGGTATAAAAATCGTGAATCGTGATTTTCCCCAGTGATATATTTTTTCCATATCGCCCACCCCTACTCCACAGTAGCTCTTTAAAAACATGCCTTTTGCCAAAAAAATCAGAAATTGCTCTGATCAGAAAAAAGGTTCCTGACCCCTGGCCTAGAATGACGGTTTTACTTTAGAATTGTGCTATGTAAATCTTTGGTTATGTTTTATGTCTAATTAAATAGGCCTACACCAGAGAAGCAGACCAGCACATGGTCTAAAAAACTCTAAAGTTGAACGCTACTTCATCAGAGGCGTAAAAATAAATTGTGAAAGTACTTTACTGTAAAACGTTAAACAGTAACGCCAAGCCAACTAGTTTTCTTGTTCACCATTGTCTTCTGTGGAAGGTAAACTTTGGTTCCTGTGAAGCGTGTCTATTCCAGGAGCTTCGGCTATGAATGCATCTTATGTCATGCATCATATGTTGTAAAAATCAGTCATACGTTATAATTAAGCTTATACTTAAAAAAGAATGTGAACTATTTCTCTACAAAAACACTTCGATCCACTTCACAAGACATGTGTTAAACCCTGGCAGCGTATGGGTGAGTTTGACAATAGGTTTCTGCACTTTTGGAAACCTCAAAATAAAGACACCACCCAACACCATTATGCAGAAGAGCAAGGATTAAAAACTACATACACTGTGTTTGTCTGATAGTATATACACTATTGTCTCATATATTGTCTCATATATAGTCACATATACCAGGGATGGCTTGAGGGCGAGTAATTTAAGGGGTAGTTTTAACTTTTAGGTGAACTATTCCTTTAATACGATCTTCTGTTTTTATTCTTCTTCATTCTGGCTCTCTTGTGCTCCTGATTACAGCTTGCAACTCTATTTTATTATGGATTTCGTGTTAATCTGGGATTGATATATTTTGTTTGGATGATGATTTAGTTCCATTAAAAACGAGTTTAAAAATTCCGCGTTATCTTCTCTCGCTCTGGATAGTTACAGAATGGTTTGTGAATATTTTATTTTATTCATTTATTCGCATCAATTAACCATGCGCTCCGTTCCTTCAGCAACAAAGCAACACACGTCCACCTGTCTAGAAGAACGCCGGCAGACTCCTCATCATTAAAAACGTCTGCTGGTGTGAGAGCCAGAGAGAAACAAACAATAAGCATTTCAAGGCTTAAACATTAAAGACTGCAGCTTTATCATAATCCTCAAGCTAGTTTTCTATCTACTTGGTTGACATAGAAAAAAATAAAGCAGCGTTTGGCTGATGGGGGAAAATATCAGAAGCAGATAAGCTGGGGTTTTATGGCTTGGACTGAAGTTTTAATAATACAGATAGCCATATTGCATTGCAATGTCTCTAACAGCGAAACCCAAGGGTTATGATTCGCAGGCTTGGAGGCCGAAGTCTGAGTTTTGACTTCATGTCAAGCTTTGACTTTTACAGGGCTGCAAATCTTCAGCCTTTGGCTCGATCATCCATCTGATTTCAAAACCAGAGTGCTGACAATCATTGAAGCTATTTATTATTTATTTTCCTATTCTCTTTGTTGCTTATGATGAGGTAATATTGAGTTTGTCTTGTGGGCGTTTTATTAAGCATAAAAGTTTGTAACGTTATCTTCTCAGAGTTCTCCCTTTACTCTTTAATGCAGCTTTTCTGACGATGATCTGGCCTCAATCACACCGTTGTCAGCGTTTTGCGGCAGATGCAATCTGGACGCATCAATATGTCCTCCAGCAGTACAAGTTTTCTATTTTCCCCTATCAATCAGCCCAAGCAGTCTGCCATTCTCCAGTTCTTTTGTAGTGCTGTTCAATCATAAGCCTAGCATTCTGCTTGAACACACACAAATACGCTGAGCCTTTGTGGACTTAATTACGCATCATTAGGGCCTGATGCACCGCATGGCTCTCTTTATAGCTGGTCACGGCTATTGTGTACTGCGATTTTGGCCGAAATGTCAAATTAGGTCTTGTGTGGCTGCGAAAGGGGAAAGCAAGCAACAAGAAATGACCTTTTGTGTAAATTGCCATGTGCACCTTTCTTACCGTCCTGTTGTGCAAATCTTAATAAATTGGAACTCATCAGTTCCACTTCGTTAGATGTAATTTGCATGCACATGTATGTCAGTCTGGGCTGATGCTGTTGTTGTCGTCGTTAAATTGCATGGTGATTCTGAAGCTGCCCATATGGCCCATTTGCTAAATTCTCCATCAGTCAACCTAGAAAAGTAAGTTACTGGCTAAAGGCGGCTCACAGATAGCATGTGCAGAACGTCAAATCACTCGACTGCTTTTAGATTTTAGTAACTATAACTTTGACTTGTTATTTCATCCCATGCACATTCTGAAAACGTACCCCTGTGCACATTTCTGAAGAGCAGCAAATATGTTCCAGGAGGTATGCTTTTTTGCAGTTTTTGTTTTTGCAAAACCACCAGAGGCTCTTTTTGAGATTTCAAACTAGGGCTGGGCGATATGTAGGGCCACACGGAATCTGCACGCGCAGAATTCTGCATATTTTCGCATTATTCCGGATTTTTAACCCATCATTGATTCTGTTTATTCACTGGTGTAAATGTGTGTAAAATTATATTTATATAGTTTTTTTAATTAATTTCAGTAATAATATTAATTAATATGAAAATATTCATGTGATTTATTTACAATACAGTTTGTAAAGTACTTTTTTTCTGTCTTTTAGTAGAGATTTTATATGAGAGACTTGCTTTGTTTACCAAATAAAGTGGATCTAATTAGATTCGCATTGTAAACATTCAATAAAAGATAAAATGGTATTACTTTTTATTTCATATATTAAGGTTTTAGTTACGGTACTCCAAATATTATTCCGCATAAATCCGCAGATTTTTAACAAAATACTCCACAGAATTAGCAATAAATGTCTGCAGATTCCTTCTGGCCCTAGCGATATGGCAAAAAATGCAATCTTGATCATTTTTTTCCATATTAAATGATAACGATATATATTTCAATATACGCTGTTAATGCTTCCAGATTTGAAAGAGTATCCCAACAATGACTGAAGACACAAAAATTAGAGGGCCCATAACAAATTTTCAGATGATTAATTTTCGGTGGCCGAAAATTTGGTACATCTGTAATAACAACACACTTTTAGATTCCCACTGTTTCATATTACTGCTGTGTGATTGGCTCTTAGATCAATATAGGGTAAGAAAGTTCAGAGCTTATCATTGTTATTGACATAAATTTTATTGCATTTTTTTTTTCGTTTATCAGCCAAACCCTATTTTAAATTTCTTCCACGAGTGCCATTCCCACATCCTCTTCTTGTGTAAATCCAGAGGCTGCTGTCGACTGACTGACCAACCTACCCATACCCCCACCGACCTCCTAAACCCAATCGATGTTGTTTTATAAAAACAATGACTGACCTATGCCCACTCACTTCCCTAAACCCAACTGACGGTGATTTGAAAAGCAATCCAGAAAAAGAAAGAAAAAAACAACAACAGATTTTTACCACGTTTTCGGATTTTACCACATTCTCACCCTGTTGTTTACTGGTTTATTTTATTTTTTGGCTTTTATTTTTGTCTTACCTGCTTTCTGGAGCTGTTCTTCACTGGACTCGAATCGCGTCATCGCGGTCAACTCCTCTCTGCATCTCATGCCCGCCGACGTATGTGTCAAACTAGCAGACAAACTGGTAACAGCGGGGAAGCTGGTAAGCGTGGAAAAAAAAATGGCGTCGTGCCGCCTCGTAGCATTTATTTTAAAGACCAAATGCAGCCATACGTACTTCTGGCTACATAATTTGTGATCTCCAGAAATGTATATAGGGCTACGTTTTCAGAATGAGCCTGTGTTGTTTTATTCAATTCGTGGTCTCATTTATTTGTAACACTATAAGCCATGACATCGTCTTGCTTTTTACTACAAAGACTCCATGTCCAGGCGTAAGTAACATGGTAAACTCTTTTGTAAACAATAGATCTCTGGAAGAAACGGTGACTTAACTAAATGAATAACCATCCGTAATTGAACACTATTGTGGGGTTGATTTCAAGATTGTCAATTGAAATTTAATGTAACCCTTTGTTTGTTTGTTAGATAAAATCTAACTGAAATTAAATGTTTCAATTAAATGGTGTATATTAATTAGATTTTGTTTAAATGTAAGTACTGTCACCCGACAATGCAGAGAATTTGGTGAGCAAATCAAGTCAAAGGCAGATTCTGTTCCACTGTGTCGTCAATGGGATTGTGTTTGTTGCAATTAAGTTATCGTTTTAAAAGTTGTATTAGTTAATACAATTTAAAGTAATGTTTTCTATTTATTTTGAAATATTAATAAATAAATTAAGGAATTACTCATGGCGACTTTAACGTAATATAGTTTGGTTTATTTACATTCGGCTCGCGGCTCTCATTGATATTCGGTTTTTGGCCCTTCATACGAAAACGTTTGGGCATCCCTGCTCTATGGGATGTTGTTCTGTGGACTCTTACCTTTCAAAATAAATCATGATCTACAACAAATAATGCCTGTGTATCTTATCACGATGATAAGTAACGCTATGTATATCTAATAACCATGTTCTGTACAATTGCATTTAGCAAATACATCCTTTATAAGCTTCCAACTGAAAAAACAACTAGCTACAATTGCTGCTTGAGGGTTGTAGCTTTAGGCTGATGTATAGTTTGTTAAGATTACTCATGTTCTTTTTAATTTAATGTAATAATTTTGCAGATCTCTGATGCATTTCATTACCTGTAACCTAAATGCTTTTGTCTTGATGGCTACAGTTTGGTTAAAACCCTGATTAGTGTCTTGGAGGAGAATGTGTCTGTGTGGTGTAACATTTTGCAGTCATTTCTTCTTACTACCTGTGTTTATAAAATCGATTAAAAGCCCAAATCAAAAGGCCCAGTGTGGGATTTCTGCGCAGTTAGTGGCAACAAGCCAAACTGCAGAATTAATGGTTTTCCAGACAAAGAAAATTCTCTTTAATTCCAACCCTGTGTAGCCCAAAGCCCCATTTAATTGATTTTTATGAAGGCAGAAATTTTGACTGATGCTGTGTCATTATTTACCCAAAACATAACACACATGCACTCTGTATTTTTAATTTAGTGTTTAATAGTAAAGCAGGTTTATCTAACCGCTACATTTGGGATGTTAGTGACTAAACTATCAGAACTGCCACGGCCTTAACACCTTTCAGCCCAAGAACGGTTACTCACTGAAGCTAAGCAGGGCTGATCCTGATCAGTACCTGGATGGGAGACCACATGGGAAAACTAGGTTGTTGGAAATGGTGTTAGTGAGGCCAGCAGGGAAGTCCTAATGCTCAAGTAAAGTAAAGGGGACACCATACTGTCAGTGAGTGCTGTCTTTCGGATGAGACGTTAAACCTGACTCTCTGCCAAATTTCCTCCATCATGGCCTCCCAATCATCCCCATCCAACAAAATTGGCTCTATCACTGTGTCTCCACTCCACCAATAGCTGGTGTGTGGTGAGCGTACTGGTGCCGTTGTACTGTGGCTCCAAGTGGATGCTGTACACTCGTGGTGTAGAGCGACCCCTCACCCTCATGATTGTGATGCGCTTTGGGTGTAGGGCTATACACGATAAATGAGCAATATGAATACACATTACATTACAATAAAACTCAATCAGACATAGACATTGAGTATGTTTGCATGGACACCAATACTCCGATTTTAATACGATTAAGACAATCTTCTGATTAAGAGTCTACCATTTAAACAGCGATTTATTGTATTTATTTATTTATTTTATTTTATTTTATTTTTTTATTTAATCCAACTAAAGTCATAATCGAACTAAACAGAAATGGAATAAAGACATGTGGAGTATGCCGATTTTAGTCACAATATTGCAGTGCGGTACAGACATGTAAACACTGCAATCAAACCATTAACATAGCGTAGGATTTTTGCTGCATTTACAATAGGATAGTCCAAACACACACGGCTGTTTGACACTATTCTCTGCACCTATCGAATCGGTGAAGAACCACAGACCACTGCGAAATGCGGAGGTTTTTTTTTTTTATCCTATCCATTTAGCGTGCAATGTCAAATTCCATTAAAACAGCGCTCTTCCAGCAGTCCTTACTTCACACTCGCATCCAATACCTCTGTTTGTCACGGAGGCATGAATGAAATTTAGCTGAGTGAAAGTTAAAGTCAATAAATTAAAAATGAAGCACCCGAAATTACATGAAACTCTGGTGAATACGTTGGATAGCTCGGTGACATAAAGACGTTAATCAATCTATGTGCTATAACATCAAGATGCCCACGGGGTCTTAAAAGGTCTTAATGTCTAAAATTTCAAAAAACAAAATTTTAGGCCTTAAAAAGTCTTAAATTGACTGAAATATTGTCTTGTAAGTCTTAAATCATTTTAAACGGGTCTTAATTTTTCTTTGTTTATGTAAAGCTGCCCAATTGATTCATCCAATCACCAACAACACATCTCCATAAAACGTTGAGCAAAACTATATTTCTAGGTAATATTATAACAGACTGTTGTGAATACATTAAATACATTTGTTTTTTTAATATAGTATGTTAAAAATTGGTATGCATACAACATCTAGGGTCTGCTCTGACACGTTATTTGAAATATAGGAAAGGTAGTAAATGAATCATTTGAATTAGTATATTGATGACGTCTGCAGAAACAGTGTATGTGTAAAACGGGATCATGACAGTAACATTCAAAAAGCAACTCATGTAAACGTCTTTAACATTTTATTGTCCTATTCAGATTAAGACAAATAATGGGATACTGATGTCCATGTAAACACAGTCACTGACAAAAAACGGACACAAGTAAACTGAACTCAAATGACTTTATCTGTGCTAATCATTCTCTGTTAGGTTAGATTAGTGACTTTGTATTATTTTGTTAAACTATTATTCGTGTTTACACAAACTTATTGTTCGTTTTAATTTACAAAGTTTAAATCTGTATACCACCTGAGGCACAAACTTACTGCGAGTTTCAAGAGAAGATGGAGAGCGTAAAAGCCCAACTGTTGAACTGCAGACCTGTTCACCCGGGCCAGTGTTTTTCAGATCCTGCAGAGGAATGTGTGGAATGAAGCCTGTTAAAGTTTTTACAGCATCAGACCTTTAGCCTCTTCACCTCGACATTTTTAATACATTTTTGAAAATGAAAACCCTATTGCTTTTTCTTATGCTTATTTCTTCTTCTTCTTCTATCTCTCTTTCTCTCTCTCTCTCTCAATCCAACAATTGCTTTGTTGGCATGACAAATGTTACAAATGTATCGCCAAAGCATTTATAAAGAACATGCATATATAATGATTAAAAAAAACACAGTTAACACAATAAATAGTACTAGTAATTTATATATATATATATATATGTATGTATGTATGTATGTATGTATGTATGTATGTATGTATATATATATATATATATTAGGGCTGTCAAAATTAGCGCGTTAACGCACGCCGATTAATTTGAAATATTAATCGCGTTAAAAAAATTAACGCGTTTAACGCAGCGGCAGTTTTTTTCTTATTTCCTGTTCTGGCCGACGTATGTTCAGGGCCGGTGCGTCCACAGAGGCGGCCGAGAAGGGCGGCAGAATAGTGAGCGAACCCCCCGCGACACCTACCCCCTCCCTCGGCAAGTATAAAAGCCTCGAGGTGCGCGTGCATTCAGCGGAGGCGCGCGATGCGGCGCCAGGTGAAAGTATAAATCCAGCTTAATCGCGACACCTACTCCCTCCCGGTCCGCACGTTTATCCGTGAACCGGTCACTTTCTTTTTCACTTTCGGGTTGAGGGCGGCGTGATCACCGTTCGCCTAGAGCAAATTTGATGAACGCGACCGTGCGCGTTGATGACTCTGAAGGGAGTCGCTTATACCGGGTGAGCTCGCTGTACTGCCCGCGTTGTCTGTGTGTGTGTGTGTGTGTGTGTGTGTGTGTGTGTGTGTGTGTGTGTGTGTGTGTGTGTAAGAGAGAGAGTGTTTGTGTATGTGTGGATATCCTAACAACAGATGAAACGCCTAACATCGCAGACAGTCGCTCAAAGCAGTTTAGAATTTAATGTTTAGAGATGGCGTGACCAAAGTCCATGTAAGAAGTCTAGCCTATAGTCTTTAGTGCGTGACTTTGATGTACCCCTTGCTTCTTGCGTCCTTGTCACAGCACGAGTGGCACAGAATTTAAGCAGTGAAATTCACATGCAGATTCTGTGATTCTGCTTGTGAGAGACTTTTCTCACTCTTAGGTCACATGTCAACAGACTGGCCTGTCTTAGCAACTACCAAAATATTAAGGAGGACTAAGCAAAATTGTTTCTACTTTATAATTAATGTTCTCAACTTGCAAAACAACTTTACAATGAAAACAATTGTTTGTATTCAATACTTTGTTATTATAATTTTCCAATTTCCATATTTGCAATGCCTGTATTTTGGATTTTTTTGTAGTTCACTTAGAATCCAACATGGAAATAATTTTTGTTTGTTATTGGCATTGATTGTTTTAAAATTCAAATGGCACTTACATGCCTGTGTTTTTATTTCTGTTATAAATACGGCTTTTCGTGATTAATCATGATTAATCACAGAAAAAAGTGTGATTAATTAGTAAATTTTTTTAATCATTTGACAGCCCTAATATATATATATATGTATGTATATATGTATGTGTATATATATATGTATGTATATATGTATGTATATATATATATGTATGTATATATGTATATATATATGTATGTATATATATATGTATATATATATGTATTGCCAACACATTTATATGTAGTGCCAACACATTTATAAACTTTACATTAAAAAAAGAACATACATATAAATAAAAATAAAAAGAAAACATGGTAAACACAGTAAATAGTAGTAGTAGTAATTACTAAAGTAAATTAAGATTAAGTAAAAAAGTAAATAAATAAAAATAATTGAATAATAACAAACCAAAAAAAATCTCTCTCTCTCTCTTATTCTTACATGGTAGTAATGATAAAAGGTTATAATAATAATAATAATAATAATAATAATAATAATAATAATAATAATAATA
>CAIGQQ010026964.1:848278-859323 GCA_903798035.1 Danio albolineatus | reverse complement strand
TAATAATAATAATAATAATAATAATAATAATAATAATAATAATAATACAAATGTACAGTAAACCAATACTAAACACAATATTCAACAATCAACTTTAGGGTCTGTCTGTCTATAACATGTCCGTTTGTCTATAATATATATATATAACATAGGCAACACAGTAAACAGTAGCAGTAGTAGTAAAAATAAAGTAAATAAATAATAAAATATAATGATTAAATATAAAACATAAATAAAAGAATAATAATAAATCAGAATAAACTTTTCTTTCAACAATCAACGTTGGATTGTTAAATGTATGGATAAAACAAGTGATACAAATGTTTTGCCAAAGCATTTGTACAATAAATAGAACTTATGAAAAAATACAGTACATACTGTAGTAATAGTGATTGAAGTAATAATAAAAAAAAGAATAACGCAATGATAACAGTATTCTATAGATATATTTAAATATATATAAATACATATTCAACAATCAACATTTTAGGATCTCTCTTTCTCTCTCCCTCTCCATATGTTGGCAATCTCCAAGGTCCTTCTCTTTCTCTCTCTTCCTCTCGCTTGTCCCTCTCACTCCATCATTCTGATTACATCCAAAGGGACCACCAAGTGGTTCGCAATCAACCTCTCTGATTTAAAGAAAGAAGAAGAAGAAAAAAAAGGAAAACCTGTTGTATTTAGAAGAGAAGGGGTGTTGTGGGAATCCATTATTGTGAGTGGAGTGTTGACTACTCAGTCACCGAAAGCCCAAAAGGAAACACCAGCAGCCGGAGCTGGAAAATTAGCCCAATCCTTTTGGGCTCTGATATATGGCACACATCTGGGCTGCCATCCATTGTTTTCAATTACAACTTTTAGCATGGCCTCCTGCTTGCTGAGCAATGCTCCTGCTCTGTTGAATGTGTGTGTGTATTTTTTTTTGCGTCTCAGACCAATTACACAGTGGACAGGTGTCGTGTAGCGCTAACAGATTGGCCCACCCGCCTCTGTCGATTCTTTTTTTTTTTCAGTGCGCGTCTGGATGTCTCAGCATTCGCTCCCCGATGACGGTCACGACTACATGTTTTTTTCCCCCCTCTCGTTGTCATCTGAGTGACTGTGAGACACGAGGGTGAGAAGTTCATCATGCAGTCAGTCATGTCTAATGAACGGTTAGACCTGCTTCCAACACCCGTGATTTTGACAGGGGTTTTGCATGTAATTAGGGAGTGAGAATTGGCGAGGTGATTGGAGGCTATTAAAATGCGAGACCCTGCACAGTTCAAAAGCTTTTGTTGTGTTTATGTATATTAGTATTGTGTTTATATGTGTATATTTATATGCTATACAATTATTAAAAAAAAGATTTCAAATGTTTTAATTATTGAACCGTTTTTATTATATTTCTGTAGGCCTTAATCAGAATAGTGGCCATATTTAAAGATCTAAATGGCAGTTGTATACTGTAACTTGTTTTCTTTTAAATTAGCTTACTTTATTGATTGTTGTTGTATTTTTTTAAATGTTAATTTTAGTAATTTTTCTTTTTAATTTGTAAATTTAAACATTAATTGCATGAGATTTAGTTTGTCTTTGTCTCAAAGCCACGCATGCACGAGATACCCATTGTCATTGTTAAGGCTTTTTTGGTGATGGCAATTTAAGACGACTCTAATGTGGAGAATGAAGTCATGCATTGCTCAGGGGTGATTTTTTTTTTTTTTTTTCACAGACCTCAACAGTGTGTAAAAATTGATTCTTTGGGTTTTGTCTATCTGATCTTTATTTTATGTTTTCTGTTGGATTCACATCAGATGGTTGGCTGGGCCATTCTACAGCTTGATTTTCTTCCTCTTAAAGCGTTTGAGAGTTTGCTTGGCTGTGTTTTGGATCATTGTCTTGCTGAAATGGACACCCTGATTTCATTTTCATCACACTGCTAATGTAGATGTTGAACTGAAGCAGATAATATGAGTTTACACTGATAAAGTGCAAGCGGTTGCTGAATAATTCTGAGACATTTCAGCTGCTGTCTGGGCTTTCACTGCCTTTCTACACTTCTCTTTCTTCATGTGTTCAATAATTTTTTTCTGTGTCTTTTTATTTTATTACACATAATTAGGGCCAGACGAAATCTGCGGATATTTTTTGCTATTTCTGCTGAGTATGATTTTGGGAGTATCATAATTAAAACCTTAATATATGAAATACAAAGTAATACCTTCTTAACTTTTATTTAATGTTTACAATGCGAATCCAATTAGATCCTCTTTATTTTGTAAATAAAGCAAGTCTCTCATATAAAATCTCTACTAAAAGACTGACAGTATTACTCTACAAACTGTATTGTCAATAAATCATAAGAATAATTTTATACTAGTCAATATTATTACTGAAATTAATTTGAAAACTGAATAAATCTAAATTTACACACATTTACACCAGTAAATAAAGAGAATCAATGATGGGCTAAAAATCTGCAGAATTCTGCGCGCACAAATTCCGTGTGGGCCTACACATAACTTAATTTGTATACCAATTAAATTTGTTTTCTTTTTATATATGCATTTCTTTTGTTGTTATCAAGATCTTGTGAAAATTTCAGGTCGGCAGCACTTTTAGAAATATGTTTTCGGAGAAAAATGGAACATTAACATTTAAAAAAAGGAAATGATTTGCCTTTAGTCAGTCAATCAGCCTTGAAGAATAATTAACAATGTTGCAGATTTAGGAGATCTGTCCTGTTCACCATCTTAATTGTCTTAATTCAATTCAGTTCATCTTTATTTTTATTTACACTTGTAGATTGTGTCAAAGGAGCTTAACATAGTTCTAGTAAACTGAAACTGCTTTAGTCCAGTTTTCTCAGATGCAGTTCAGTTCAGTGTAATGTAAATGTCGCAGCTGAAAGCCCAAACACTGTTTTATTTGTCTTAACACACAAAAATCTTTATTTTTCATCGCCAGATAACATAAAGCGGAAATTCCGGCGACGGCCAATTTGGGGCAGAGGCATCATCCGGAAGAAAAAGAGCTATAAAAAGGAGGAAGCGGAGGAAGACGATGAACCAGAGGAGGAAGAGGGAGCGGAGGATTCGACCGTGATGGTGCAAGGCGATGCTTGTCTCGCCCTGGACGAGTCCTCCTGCGACACCATGGAGCTCCATCCTCAAAAACAGACGCTCCAGGCCAATGGACACGTGCTCTCCACGGAAGAGGAGAACTCCAGCGAGCCCACGGCCGCTCGGGACGCTCACGGTGAGGAGGAGGTCCCGTCAGAGGAGCCCACAGTGGCCCCGACGGTCCCTGCTCCTCAGGAGTGTGTGAATGGGAATGAATCTATGGACAGTGTGTACAGTGAGGCTCTTGATAAAGACACTATTAAAATAGATGCACTTGAACAGAAACCAACAGAGCATGAAGAAGCTTCTGGCACAGAATGCAGTACTGAGGAGAATGTGAGGACAGCGGAGGCAGCGGCATCTGATGGCGACCATGAAAAAGAAGGTAAACTGTACATTACAAACAGCTCGTATTGTTTATTTAGTCCCTGTCTTTATATTAAGTGACTACTATGTAGTTACATCAGAATGTGAGTACAATGTACACTACCTGACAAAAGTCTTGTCGTTGATCTCAGTTGTAAGATCAACAAATAATAACTTGACTTCTTGATCATTTGGAAAAGTGGCAGAAGGTAGATTTTTTCCAATGAATCATCTGTTGAACTGCATCCCAATCATCACAAATACTGCAGAAGACCTACTGGAGCCCACACGGAGCCAAGATTCTCAAAGAAATCAGTCAAGCTTGAAGGAAAAATCATGGTTTGAGGTTCGCATACTTCAGCCTCCACATCAAAATTCCTGAAAGCAAAGAAGGTCAAGGTGCTCTGCTAATCCGGTTACCAGATATGAACACTATTGAGCCTGTCTGGGGTAAGATGGAGGAGCCATTGAATATGAATCCAAGTAATCTTGATGAACGTTTTCTTTGCCAATCCAGATGTTATTTGAGTCATTGCAGAGATGTATGGATGCAGTTGTCCAAGCTCAAGGGAGTCCACTGCACCATGGCTTTATATTCTATACTGTACATTATTTCTGTTAAGTGACAAGATTTTAGTCTAAGCAAAGTCAGACTTTACTGTCCTAATGAAATATTTAAAAATCAAGGTATCATCATATTTTATTTTGGTAAAATACGCTTAATCTAGAGGCCTTTGCCTTTCATATCAGCCATTTCTAATACCAAATGTTCAACTTGAATTCAAGTAATTTTTTCTTGTTCTTAAAACTTGAATAGGCGACAACTTTTGTCAGGTTGTGTACTCAATGTGTTAATGATGTATTGCAGAACATGTCTGGATGGAATACGGGTATGGTTAGGAACAGGTTTGGGTAGGTAAAGTGTAATTACAGAAATTAATTACAGATGTATTTATATGCAGGTGTTTAATCCATCATACCTAAAATGTAACATTTATTTACTTGTAACGAATAAATATTTCAGTGAATTTACAAATGAGTAAAGGCCACCTAATAAAAAGTGGGACCATTTTAGGTAATACTTTATTTTGATGGTCCATTTGAGTATTAGTAGACTGTCTGCTTAATATCTGTTGATACTGACAATCAACAGACATTTAACTGACTATAAGAAACTTTGTAAGTAAATTTCAACTTACACTAACCCTACCCCTAACCCCAACCTAACAGTCTACTTATAATCTAATGTGAATTAGTTGCAATGTAACTTAAATTCAACAAACGGACCATCAAAATAAAGAGTGACCCCGTTTAGTTTTGTTTTTGGTTTTGTTTTGTTTTGTGTTTTGTTTTTTGTTTTGTTTTGTTTGTTTTGTTTTGTTTTGCATGGACAATGCTCATCAATCAACAGTAAATAAGCCAGATTTAGCGACAAGGGCTAATTTCCATCTGTTGCCCCATGCAAGATTTAAAAAAAAAGGCAACCTAAAATCAAAAACAGATTATTTCACATACAATATCAATACAATTATATACAACAAAAATACAAAAACATGCTAAGAGTTTCATAAAAAAACAAGAGGGAAGAATTAACAGAAGAGAGAAGAATTCTCTTAATTATAAGCATGTTACTGTTTTGTTGTCTGCGGTTTGAAATGTTTTTGCTCTCTAAAGCCGGGTAGATTCTGATTGGCTGTCTCAATTTTTGGTTCATCAGCTGGTAAAAAAAGTAAAAAAAATAAAATAAATGTAATTAAAAAGATACACAAAACGGAGACCGATGATACTGTTTTGTTGTTTCTCTATAATGTGGATTTTGCATTTATTCTTTTACGTTTTTTATACTACATTTATACCACATTTAGATCATTAAGATTAGCTTTCTTGGTATGAATGAGCCAAATGCAAAAGTACTAATTAGGCATATTAAATTGTATTTTCACATATTGAAAATGTTTATGCACTCAAGTTGGAGGACTTGAAATGGACGTGCCACTGCAATAAACATAATTATATATAATTCTCTTATGCAATTAAGCCGAATGAAATAAATAATTGGGCAAAACAACATTTTAGTCTTAACAGATGTCCGCAAAGATGCTGGACTGTTGAATATTTCCTTGCATTGATTGTCAACTGTATACGGTTAATCACAGTTTGGAGAGGAAAAAAAACTGTGTTCCTGGACTTCAAAACACCATCTGTTTGTGAGCGTTTATCCTGCTGAGAGTTAAATACACCAACAGAAACACCCCGAGGACTCGTCTCTTCTTATACGGCTACAGACGTGCTTTTCCGGCACCAGGTGTTGTCTGTTTCTGGTGTGATGTGTGTTCAGTTTTTTTCCTTTTTTTAATGTAGTATGACTTTGCTTCTTTTTAATAGGTTCATCAAAAGGGAAGGAATGTGGGAAAGGTCTGTCAGAAGTGCAGGCGGAGGAGCCAGCTGTCAGGCTCGAGGAGATCGTGCAGCTTCCACCACCTCCTGATCTCGTGGTTGACCATCAACGGCTCAAGGTAAGGCCAAACTTTTGAGACAGTCATGTTTTCCACTATTATGATCATTGTTGGGTAAGGCATGCCCAATATATTGTTTCAGCATTGATATCATAATGTGTGAATCTGCAATAGGCAAGGCAAGACAAGTTTATTCATATAGCACATTTCATACACAGTGGCAATTTAAAGTGCTTTACATAAACAGGAATAAAGGAGACAAGTGTAAGAAAATTTTAAAAAATAATAATAAAAATTATAAAGAAAACAGATTAAAATGTGTTAAAACAGGTTACAAAACATTGAAAAAGAAAAGAAAGACATAATAGTGCGATCTGTCAGACGTAGCACAGTGCTCATTCAATAAAGGCACTGCTAAAATAGTCATTCGCATGTCCTATAATTAGCTATGTTTGCGAATGAACTTAATGCGCAAAACTGGATTATCGCATAAATACGTGGGAATAAAGCAGCGTTTCCATCCAACAAGTCAAAACGGACTAAATCGTCACTTCCTGATAAACTGGCGCCAAATATCAACAGTAAAAATGTATTTGCTGCAGTAGGAGAAGCTGTGTCAATCTTTTCTTCATTTAATAAATGACTTGTGCCTCAGAAGGCAATCCTGACACGCAGTGAACGCGCGGTGGTGTTTGAAGGTGTCAGATGCGGAGCAGACGCACTTGATTCTGGAGGTCATTATAATAATATAATAATAACACAACTACTTAAACAGTAAGGCGTTTTAGAATGACCAAAACAACATTTCCGATGTTTTACGATGTGCTCAGCCTGCTGCTTTGTACATTTACACACATTTTTATCATCACATGACCTTTATTTAATGCGCATACTGGAATTTCTGCAGGATAAGTGTTTCCATCGCAGTTATGCGCATCTTTTCTTATCGAATAAAAAGATTATCCTACTCAGTTAGATTTTTTTTGTGCATTTTCAACATTTATGCGCATCATGTCGCTTACATCAACCATTTTTTTATGCGCATATCCAAAATGGAAATAAAAATAGCTGGATGGAAACATAGCTACTGAGATGATAATTAATTAGGATAACACAAGACTTGTGGTGTCATGTTTAGCTATAATCTAATAGTGGGAAATATTTTTATTTAGGTGTGTTTATAAACCCCCTGGCTGTACAATTTTAAGCCAATTTAAACCACTTGGACAAGAAATTATAACGCTTGCTTCTTTAACAAAGATTAACTGTGTTTGTTTATACAATGAAGACTATCGAGTGTTATTTTGCATTTGATTATTGAATTTCTGTACTTCGATACTGTTAGACTCCAGCGAAAACCATTCATTTCATTTTTTATTTTTGTTCTGTTTTTTCATCTGTGCTTTCATTAATTTTATTTTGTATACATTTGTATATTTTATGCAGACGCACTCCCCTACAAAATCATCAAATCAGGGTTAAGTCATGAATTAAGTCATCTTGTGAAATGATGCTCATATCGCAGAAAAACTAGATATCGCAATGTTCGTTTTTTTCAATATCGTACAGCCTTGATGTTGGGTGAGTTACTTAAAAAAAAGAATTAATTAATTACGGTAACGCTTTAGTTTAAGTAACAATTACTATTGGCTTATTACCTGCCTTTTATTAAGATATTTACTGTGTATTAGCATTTATAAAGAATAATCTTTTTTACATCCCCAATCCTACCCAATACCTTAACCCAACTTCTAACTACTAATACTATTAATATGCAGATAATTAGGAGTTTATTGAGTTAAAAGATTTATTTAATGGTTTGTTAATAGTGTGAGTTAAGATAAAAAAGTGTAACATTTGTTTTAATTGCATTTAAATGTTTAAGTAACTCTGTTATTCAGTTAGTAATTTAATAACTATAAATCCCAATAAATAGATGCTAGATATTGAACTCTGGTTCAATATCTATCTCTCGGGTTCCTTACAAACGCATTTCTGCTGCGCTCTCATAGCGGGGAAATGAAAACAAAACCTTTGTTGCAGCACATAAACACAACACTGGCGACCTGTGTCTCCAAACAATTCTTCTTCTTCCAGTTGTTTTGGCAACACAGCATGGCGTCTCTCTGCCGTCTGAACACTGCTTCACGCGTCTTCGAATCGATCATGAATATTAATGAAGTTGCGCCGCATAAACAATAAAGCGCTGATTGGTTTGAACCAAGTCTTTCTCATGAATTAATGCCGCACACTCAGAGACGTCACAATGCACTGGCCGGTACAGACATCCACTCTCCACGCTGGAAGACACACATGGATCTCATCGGCGTGACGCAGCTTCAAAAAATCCTTTCAAAGTGGAAGAACGAATTTGCTTGAAATAAAGCAAAAACAACCAATTTTAACTCTTTAGCGAAACATATGTGTCCTCATAGTGTTTATAGCAGTGCAGGACACATATATGACTGTCAACAGCTCAAAAAAAGGTGTTTTGGTGTTTCGTGATCCTTTAAGGATATCTATAAGCTAGTGTGCTCCAAAACAGTGACAAAACATTTACGTTTAGAAGATATAAACCTGATGTTAACATGTAAAGCTTGTAGTTTGTCACTTATGCCTAAATGGATCAACGGTTTTATTCACGTCACATAGTTTATCAAATCAGGACCAATCATATACTCTCGAGAAACTGACAAGTCCTGCCCCCTTCAAGACGCTTCACATTTGATACACTTGAGCTCAACCACTCTCACTGGCAGAGCGATGATAAAGCAAAACGCTATTGGCTGTTTTATAAAAAGTGGAGGGGATACACTATATCCCGCCCTCTCATCATGATTTGGTTGAGATTACGTCAAACATTGAATTAAAATGCACATTTCAAAGCACTTCGCAGGACCTCCACCGGTGTCACTATTCACAAAAGTTTCTAAATTCTACTTGAAGCCCCTTAAAAAATTGTTCATTAAAGTAATGATTATTATTTTCCCCCCACCTCCACCGATATCATTACCCCATCGAACAGTGGAAGTTGGAAATGAGGTTTTCTGCTGTCTCTGATTACACCGGGTGATTGTTCTGAGGTAACGTACATCCATAAGCACATCCCATAAGCTCTCTGTGCACATTAGTGTACTGTAGCTATCCTGTAATGTACTGATCTCAGAAGGAGGGAAATCACTCCAATCATCATCTCATTTTGGAAAGAAACTCATCAGTGAGGAGGCTGCTTCTTCATCATCATCATCATCATCATCATCATCATCATCATCATCATCATTAGGCTGTGTTGGCCCGTTTTGGAGGTCTTCCTTCTCTCGTATTTGCCAAGTCATTCATGTATATTAGAATTTTTGATATCAAGTTCATCAAGTCAAGGCAGCAATCATTGATTTTGGTTCTTACATGCACATTTGAGCTTTAGTTCCTGTTAGGAAAGCAAGTTTATATTCATCAAGCGATGCGTTCAGAAAGGAGTACAAACTGCAATTACTTAATAAGCTATTTTTATTTATTTATTAGCTAGTTTTATTTACTTGATTACTTGCCATTTACTTATTTATTTGTTAAATTATTTGATTTACCTGCTGGCTTTTTATTACATTATTTACTTGCTTATTTTGTGTGTGTTTGTTTCCTTATTTATTTAATTCATTTGCTTTTTCTTCTTTTTTTACTTTATTTAATTGTTTTTATTGCGGCTGGAAGGGCATCTGCGGTGTATAACATATGCCGGAATAGTTGACGGTTCATTCTGCTGTGGTGACCTCTGATAAAGTACTTAACTATAGAAAGAATGAATGATTGTTTTTATTTACTATATACTTTAAAAAAAAAAGTTTTTTCATTTATTTCTTTATTTTATTAGTATTTATTTTTTTCCCGGATTACTTCAGTCATGCCTCAACGCATGTGGTCGTGGCCGTACTCGTATTTTTCTATTAAATTTATCCATCACATTTTATTGATAAGAACCTTATTTGATTATTGACTTCGTCTGTTTTCTTCCTTTATTTTCATGCCTGCTTATTTTTTTTAGCTGCACGTTTACTTGCGTATAATAATTTACGATTCTTTATTATAGTACTAATATTTATTATATTTTCATAATTAATAATATTATAATAATTATTGCCTCAAGTATGCAATGTCCAATATACAGTATAATTCTTTGTTAGTTTGTTAATTTTTATTAACTATTAGTTTAAAAAATAATAATTTAATCATCAGATCAAATGATAAATCATAAAAGTATTAAAAATTGTGATAAATATGAAGCCATGCTAAAGATGCAATGCTCACAGTATAGTTTTGTATTTTTCTGTTATTTTTATTGCTTATTTTTCTTTACAACTTATTTACTTCATTTGATTATTGACTTCATCTGTTTTCTTATTTTCCTGCTTGCTAACTTGCTTATTTTACTTTAGCTACACATTTACTTGCTCATAATAATATTTATTATTATGTATTATCTTTAATAATATTATCATAATTATTGCTTCAAGTACAATGTCCTATATACAGTAATATTTATATTAAGATTTTATTTATTATTAGCTTTAAAATAATAATAATTCAAATATCAGATCAAATAATAAATCAAGAAAGTAGTAAAGTTGTGATAAATAATAATTGTTTGATTATTCACTTTCCTTGTTTCCCTGCTTGCTTTATTTTAGCTACACATTTTCTTGCGCATAGTAATTTGATGCTTTATCGTACTAGTATTTATTATATTACTATCATTAATAATATTATCATAATTATTGCTTCAAGTATACAATGTCCAATATAAAATAACAAATTCAGTATTTTATTAATTATTACTTTTTTATTCATTTGTTCAATTATCAGATCAAATAATGAATAGTGGGAGTATTAAAACTTGTGCTAAATATGATGATACACTAAAGATGCAATATTCCTCGCAGTATAGTATATATATCTGGCAGTTTCTAACGTTTCCATGCTCGTATCAATCAAAACACTCTACCTGTCTAGTATGCCAGTCAGCACACGTCCTTAATGCGACTTAATATGCTGGACATCCTGTTGGCTAACTAGCGAGTGAAATATGTGCGAGCCTTCCACTTTCAAGCCAGCAAATGGGCAGGCG
>CAIGQQ010026964.1:791549-847878 GCA_903798035.1 Danio albolineatus | reverse complement strand
CATGCTATTTAAAATAAAATTATTCAGATGGCGATCTGTGGCGCAGCAGAAATATGACAGTCGCCGACTTGCCGTGCAAGTGTGCGTACCCTCATATAAACCTATGTTTACTATTCTAAAATGCATTGTGCGTCATGGCGCAATCGGTTTGTACCTCCTTTACATCACAAACCTTTTTGCATCCTTGTTGAAGCCCACACTGCTAGCGGTTGAACATTTATTCTAATTTGGCAAGCTGAACCCATTTTGTACTCTGCAGAAGAAACAGAGGAGATTGATTGACACAGAACACAATGCGCTATATATATATTTTTTTTAAAAAAGTAAAATTTATCAAAATAAATCCACCAAACTTTGAGGCAGCGAAAACCGAACTGCGTTATTGCGAGGGACCACTGTATTGCGATATTTTTCAGCGATAAATATTGCGATATGAATAGTTTCACAAGTTTGAATAGCTCTATTTGGAGGTTTTCTGGGGAGTCGAACAGTATTCAGGTACAGAAATTGAATAATCACAATGCTTTTCCTTTTTTGCTTTGTCTCGTTTGTAGTCCAAATATTATAATTCTTAGATCAAGTCAAAATATTTTTATAACTTCGGAAGAATGAAATCAATATTCAAAAAAGTTTTTTTTTTTTTTCTTAAAACAAGTAAAATTATCATGTTTTCACTTTGAAATGTAAATTTTGTATATTTGGATTAGAAACAAGACAAGAATTCTAAGTAAGAAATGTTTTCATAAATTGTATATTTTCTGTATTTAAGTAAAGTAATTTTATTTTGTGGCTCCTGGTCATCTATGATTCAGACTCAGTATTGCATATCTTGTTTCGCGGCTATTGTGGATGGGCACATTACGATATCGATGCTGAAGTGATATATTGTGCGCCCTACTTTTAATCAATCAATCAATCAATCAACCAGCTTATACAGCATTCAATCAGTCAATCGACTTTATTTATAGAGCAATCAGTCAGTCAGCTTTATTTATATAGCACCCCATTAAAAAAGGGCTGCCCAGAGTGTTTAGCAGCAATCTAAATGACACATTAAAAAACAAAAGATAATCAAGAACATCATCAAAACAAGTATGTCAGTAAAATAATAAGACAATTAAAACTAATGGATATCAAAAGCAATTCTAAACAAATAGGTTTTAAGTTTAGCTTTAAATAGTTCTGGATGGGAGGGTATTCCACAATTCCGTAAAATGTTTTAATCCAGAGAAATAAGCAATTTTAACTAGTGACAAGGACTCTGGACCTATGTGGTCATGCTAATGACGTCACACACCATCGAAAATATATTTAGCATGATAAAACTGCATGTCTACTTCATGCGATCATGAGCACAAGGACAGGAAGCTGTGGACTGTGGCATAATAAAAGCTTAGCTGCTTTCTTGCTGTTTCACTTCTCTTTTGTCAGTACTTTCTTCAGCACTATCATTTCACTTCCATGGCTTTCAGCTTTACTGAAAGTACTTTAGTTGATCCATGAACACGATTTCTGCAGGAGCCTTGTAAGTAATGAAGACCACAACTCCCATGATTCCACACTCGGTCACAGTATCATCTAAACCTGTTTGTTTGTTTGTTGTGAATACACTGCCTCTAGTGGTGAAAGTTGAATACCGTGCCAATGAATAAAAAAATGGATGATGCGCATAACCTTTTTTTTGGGAGCAAAAATTTGTATTCCAAGTATTTTCACATCTATGTGGGTCAAAGACAAACAATGGATTTCAATCACAACAATTGAAGTACTTTTGTGAATGAATAATTTGAATTTTCTACCATGTTATGCATAACTTCATGAGCCACATTAAGCATATATACTTGCATAATTAACAATCATACATATTAAACGTAGCTAATTTTATCTTATACTCTATTATTTTCTTGCTTCCCCTTGTTGAGTGTTGTTGCATGTAAAGTGACTAAATTATCTCTCACTGTCAATATAATTAATTCTGCTAAATTTGATAATTGATCCTATTTATGTTTTTCTTACTTCAGCAGTTTATTGTTCCGGCAGTTTTTCACTTCTGCTCTCTCAGCAACACTGAATGTTTAAGTGTGAAGGGAGCTAAAATAAATTATCTCTTGACTGAACTGATGGAAAATACATGCCAGGAAAGAGTTCTTGCCAACCTGTAACGCATATTTTACTATGGTACGGTGGTAGCCAAACATAAACACACTGTATGCTAGAGTACTCTTCATCTAAACTAACACAATTTACGGATGAATAAATTTTTTTGGCTCATATTATTAAACTGAAAATAACATTCAATCCTTGTGTTTAAAAAAAGGCATTCAGTTTGAAAAATTATACTAGTCTTTATGTTTAGACACAGAAACCGAGATAACGAGGCAGTTTGTACTTTATGTGCAAAAGAACCGTATTGGGTCCATTGTTTTGATGCATTGTAGTATTTAAAAACAGATGCACAGGCATTACAAAGAAAGCAGCTAAAAATGCCAAGTTTTACTGTATCTTTGCTTTGGTGCTGCTTTCAAGAGAGATGAGAGCATGAGAAGCCAACATTGGTAATTTGTTGCGATTGGTCGAAACCTTGCTCTTGACATTTGGCCAGCACATCAGACCGCATGAGACACGATTGCAACGGGCAGATCAAACCTTAAGTCTGTGTTTTTAAACTTTCCTTTCTTGTTTTTAAGGATCTGAATTTGGTTGAAACATGTCATATTAAGCCTAGAGGCGATTGATTTTTATGTCTTGGGCTGATGATGCAATGACTTGAACAGCACAGACTCTTAAAGGGATGGTTCACCAAAGAAATGCAATTGCTGTTGATTTGCTCCCTCTCAAGACATTCAAGATGAACGTTTTTTTTTTTTTTTTTTTTTTTTTTTTTTTAAAGCTGAAACTGAAACAGTCAATGACTTTCAACCATTAAAATACATACGATAATAATAATGAAACAATAATACCTGCTGCTTCTGATGAAATAATTAGGGTCTGTTTCCATATCGCATCTAAAACCATGTGAAAAATATTACATTGCAAGATTTCTTTCCAAATTTCAACAATCTTCTGAGCTCATGTTCCCTTTGGTGTCTGTCGTTGCTAAGCAACCATTAGCTGCATAGGGAAAAGTGTAACTGTCAATATGGCTGATAAAACCCCGCCTTCTAGTTCAAGAGTCAATCATCGATCACTATAGCTTATGTCTGGGAGATGGGCTTGGGCCTGCTTGGGCCAGACATGAGTTTGTGCAGATTTTGTGTGATTCTTTAGAAATATAGTTAAAAAGACAGTTGTTGTTTAGATTTAACTGTAATTCTTAATATGTTATTTAATCGTAAGTTTCGTAAGCAGTTTGGTAGAATTTAATCTTTCCCATTCAGAATGCCCGAGCATACTGTCTGGGAGGCATTTCAAAGATGGCCTCAGAGTGAGTAAACACCACTGATGGTTGGTTGAATGTCCACCAAAGTTCAGATTGTTCAACTCGAGTAATTTGCGCGAATCACACGTTAAGCACTTCAAACGCTCAATTTGCACCTCGTCATTCACTCTATTTGCCCGAATATTGCCACAGAATGTCTTATTGCTGCATGAGTGTCCACCGAAGTTCAGATATTTCAATTTGAGTGATTTACACAAGTCACACGCTAAGAACGTCAATCGCTCAATTTGTGCAGTGTCATTCACTCTATTTGTGCAAATATTGTCACAGGATGTCTGATCGCATCTAGGCATTGACTTAACATGTAACTCACTCGCACTTGACGCTTCATCTGTCTGGTCTGAACGTACCATTAGAGTTTGACCTGTTGTCCTGTGTCGACAGGAGCTACAGGTGAAGTCATAATCACGCCCCTACTAGAGCAGACTCCTGATTATTGAGGCACGAGTGTCCACCAAAATTCAGATTTTTCAACTTGAGTGATTTGCGCAAATTACACGTTTAGCACGTCAAGCACTCAATTTGCGCCATGTCATTTACTCTATTTGCGTGAATATTGGCGCACGTACCATTAGAGTTCGATCACCTGTTGTCCCTTGTCGACTACACTCAAAAAAAAAATTGTTGAATGAACATGATTTAATCGTGGCACCCTTTATGCATCTAATCCAATCAAGTAAACCTGAACTGCTTTGATTGTGTTGTATAAACACAATGCACATTTGTAGATGGTTTCAACATGGTTTCAATATGTCAGTCTAACTTCTTTGCAACTAATTGACTCAAAATGTTTGTATTGTGTTATTCTAATTAAGTTTATTCTAATTTACTCAATTTAACACTAAAGCTTTACTTTAACAAAATTATGTCTTGTTAAATCAACTAGTAAATTTCTTGTTCATTCATTCATTCATTTTCTTGTCGGCTTAGTCCCTTTATTAATCCAGGGTCGCCACAGCGGAATCAACCGCCAACTTATCCAGCATATTTTTTACGCAGCGGATGCCCTTCCAGCCGCAACCCATCTCTGGGAAACATCCATACACACACATTCACACTCATACACTACGGACAATTTAGCCTATCCAACTCACCTATACCACATGTCTTTGGACTTGTGGGGGAAACCGGAGCACCCGGAGGAAACCCACGCAATCACGGGGAGAACATGCAAACTCCACACAGAAATGCCAACTGACCCAGCCGGGGCTCGAACCAGCGACCTTCTTGCTGTGAGGCGAACGTGCTACTCACTACGCCACCGTGGCGCCCATTTCTTGTTCAATATTGTTTAAATTACATTGTTTAAATGACAGTACTATGAAGCAAGATTTAAAATTAAGTAAATCAACACAAAAAAGGACAGAAAACTTGTTATATATATTTCTTTTATTATAGCCTTTTGCAGGCACCAATCACGTTTAAGCAAATTTCTTCACTTTAATATTCTGATACAAAATGTTATATAATATCCAAAATTGTAATATGTAACATAAAATGTATAAGAAAAATGTAGCCAACAACATAACATTGCCGAGAACGCGCGGTGATTCTTCTTCTTGCTTTTTCCGTATGGTGACATCCAAACGCACTACCGCCACCTACTGATATACGCGAAATGACTCTCCAGAGTGAGAGTAGTCGATTTGAAGCGTCTCAGTCTTATTGAATCAACATGTTCTGATCAAATTCATGTGATTATTGCTTGATTCAGTTTCAAATAACATGAATCAATCATTTAACATACGTAAACTTGATTTGTTCTTTTCAATCTGACAAATTTTTATTTTGTAAATCCAATACATGCCTAGTTGATTTTTTTGAGTGTAGAACTACAGGTACTATGTCATAATTAGCCCCTACTAAATCAAGATTCTGATTATTGCAGCTTGAATGTCCACCAAAGTTCAGATTTTTCAATTCGAGTGATTCACGCAAATCACACGTTAAGCACGTCAAGCGCTCAACTCTATTCGCGCAAATATTGTCTAGGCATTGACTTGACATGTAAATCAGTCAAGCTTAATGCTTCAGTCTGGTCTGAACGTGCCATTAGAGTGTACAATTAAAAACTAGCCTAAAGCACCACATGCTATTAAAAACCAAGCTCATATAGAATCACGATGCATTCCAAAATTCTTAACAATCGATCTACGAATCACAAGAAATTAAGCATCCCAGTCCTAGTAATTAGTCTAGCGTTACTACTGAATTATGTATACTACAAAGGTGTGAAGCTGATTGGTTGGTCATTGTCACATGACGCTCGGTGTGCTTGTGGTATTCTGAAAAGTTGAAATGTTTGAAAAATAATCGCATTGCACCACTTGCATGCGTAGCTCACTGTTTAAGGGTGCATGCTGGGAATCTCCATTTGAAATAACTTGAAAGGCAATTTGTGATTGAGCTATTGTGAAGTGAAACAATTGGTGTGTGCAAGAAGCAGAACGTTATTTACAGCCTTAGTATCTATAATCCACAGTCTGTCTGTAGCCTGTTGACTACAGTATTTTCTAATGTATCTAATAAACACTATGTTTCGTAATGCGTTCGTGTTTTAGCTGGCGTTAGCTGCATTTTGGTCATTTTGACTACACTTCAGAGACCCATTAGAGCCGGTGGTTTTAGCCATTTTGCTGTTCATTTCTAACACAAAGGTTTCATAACTATAGTTTAAGGAGCCTTTGTTTATACTGCTTTTATGGTGCGAGGACTATTCTTTGGTCTAAATTCTGCTTTTCTTCTGGAATAAAAAGAAATCTCTTTTCCATCTTAGTGTGAAATAGTAATATTAGCCCGTGTAGCACAATGCAGGCTTATGTGCCTCAAATTGATCTCAAAGGTTTAATTTCATACGGTTCATCTGGTGAATCTTCCACAACAGTTGCATCACTTATTCCACTTCTCTGACTTGACCGTTGCAGTTTTCAGTTCGTCTCATTGAATGCATTATACATGTACTACAGCTGCAGTGCATTAGTGTTCAAATTAAAAACAGGAAAGCATCATACTTCTACTCTATTTTACTTTCAGTATTTGATTCAATGAACGTGGTCAATGTAAAAATAAAAAATAAAAAAACATGGCATAGTAAGAAAATCTGACTACACTGAATATCCATATTTTGTGGTTCACAAGGTTTTTCTGTTTATTTACAGTTGTAAATTGTATTATGGGATTTTGATCTCTGCCCTGTTGACTTCTGATGTTGAAAATTCAACTCTACAACAAAGTGATTTAACAAAGTGATTTTTATTAACATTTTATTTGTTTAAAATAATATAATGCATAAGAAATTGTATGTAGAGAAATAAGTCTTAAATAAAAGGAAATTTACTGGCTGTTTATGTAGCATAATAGGTTTTTCTAGCGTAGTACACAACACCAACCCAGACAATATATCACTTTAAACTATTACAAATGTTAAGAAAAGTCACTTTTTCAAACTTTAAGGTTAAGTTCTTGAAAGAAAGATTACGGTCCCATCAGGGCTTAATTTGTGCCAGAACACGCTGGATCTGGCACCTGAAATCTGTTCCGGCACCTCATTTTACCGATCCCTGTTCACTTTCACTTTCGTCTGCGACACCCACACCGCCCCGTGCCGATCTTCACTTTAGTCCGTGACACCTCTCCATCCTCTGGTAACATGCCAGATCCGTTACCTCGATCTGTTCTGGGACCTCGCAATTCACAAATTAAGCACTGAATTGCACATAATGCAATTCAAAACATATAATTTATGCTTTTGAATGGCATTCAAAAGCCCACTTGATCTTTCTTACAACACCTTTGAACCTTAAAGTTTGGAGGGGGAATGAATCACAAAATAAAGCAAACTGTTCATTTACAGACTTTTTTTTTTACAGTGTATGTTATTTACAAAAAGTCATTATTCTTTACAAAAAATATTTCTAGATCTCATCTCATTTTCATCCCCTTTTTTTTACATTTTTAAATTTGACTTCTTATAACATAAAAATAAATATCAAATAAACTCTAAAACTATTAGAAAAAACTTAAAGCTTTAAACTAAATTTAAAAACACACTTTTTTTCTATAGTACTGTGTTAGAAATATAATGTATAATTCATTGTCCTGTCTGAAAAAAGCTCTTTTTTTAGCATAATGTATTTGCTTAATAATAGTTTCTTGTTTAACTGGCACGCTCATGATTGCTTTTTATTTTACAACATTCAACAAAGTATATAACGTTCTAGCATTTTTAGGCAAGGCGAATTTATTTATATAGCACATTTCATAAACAATGGTAATTTACAGTTCTTTACATAAAGAAGAATAAAAAAATATTAAGAGAATTAAAAACAGATGAAAACAGATTAAAATGTCTTAAAACAAGTTTTAAAAAAATGAAAAGGATAAGAAAGATATAATAGTGCGATCTGTGGGACGCAGCACAGTGCTTTCATTAAAGGCACAGCTAAACAGATGTGTTTTCTGTCTTGATTTGAATGTGCCTAATGTTGGAGCACATCTGATCATTTCTGGAAGCTGATTCTAGCAGTGGGGGGCATAGTAACTGAAGGCTGATTCCCCTGCTTTGACTAATTTCTAATGCTTGTGGAATTTCTAATTCATTTGATCCTAAATATCTGAGTGATCTGTTAAGTTTGTATTCAGTGAGCATATCTGTAATGTACTGAGGTACTTGGCCATTTAGTGATTTATAGACGAGGAGTAATACTTTAAAATCTATTCTGAATGTAACTGGGAGCCAGTGTAAAGACCTGAGGACAGGTGTTCTGGTCAGAATCCTGGCAGCAGCGATTTAATATATTTAATGGAAAGCATCTTATATTTTTCACTTATTAATACAACATATGTTCGTCTTTTGCAATGTTTTGCTTTCACTATCCCTTAAGGACTAATAGACTTGCAGCTTTCTTTCTTGTTTTTATGTAGGCTTGATTTTTCTCTTTTTTTATTTTGTAAAATATTTCTATCTTTCTGACCTGTGCTCGTGTGTAGGCTGCCTTCTTCCAGCAGTTACTGTGATATTTGCACTTCTGAATCCGATATATCTCTGGCTGTTATTTGCATGTAGGTGAAGCTGAATTGTTTTTAAATATTTCATGGTGTGAAATGCGTTCAAGGCTTTTACAACTTTAACTTTAGTGCTCCATTAGTTGACTGGCTGGTGTCCTGTACACCCACAATCCCTCGGTATCTCTCCATCTGTGGGACTGATGTCTGGGCCGGTCAGGTTATTACAAAACAAGTCTCCTAGCCAGAGTCAAATGGAGTGTTTGAACAGGTCTAGGATTACGGTTGTGTTCAGGGCTGATGGATGTGACACTGTGGAGGAGCATTGACCCAGAGAAACAGCAAGAGTCCACAACATTGCCCATATGGGAGCTTTAATGCCAATTATTTAGCATTTTCCCTCCTGTCATTCATTATATTTCAGGTTGTCTTTCTCATGTATTTCCCACTTGTTTGGATGTCTAACAAAGCAAAGGACATTTTAACAGTATTTCATGTACTATTTTTGTCTTTCTGGGCAATGTCTCTTAATTTTATAAAGAGTTTAAGTTAAAATTATTAGCCATCCTGTGATTTTTCTTTTGTTATTATTATTATTATTATAGTATTTCCTATAATTTTTCTTCTGGAGATTCTTTTTTTTTTTTTTTTTTTTTAGTCTAGAATAAAAGCAGTTCTTCTTATTATTATTTTTTAACCATTTTAAGGTCAATATTATTAGCCCCCTTTAGCGATTTGTATTTTTTATTTGCCTACAGATAATAATTCAGGAGGGCTAATAATTTTGACTTCAACTGTATGCGTGTATATATGTTATTAAAACTGTAATGCTTAGAAATCTCCATGTAAACAGCATTTTAGGAAATATTTGTAAAAAAAATAAAAATAAATACAAATTTCAAAGGAAGGCTAAACATTTTTTTTAACTAAACATCAGCTAAACATTTTACTTCAACTGTTTATACAGTATTTGCATTATAGAAATGTTACCATGCTAAGTAAGTATTAATATTTTTAAGTATGATAGTAAATTATTAGAATTATTTTATTAAATTTATACTTAAATAAGCTGAAAAAAATCTCCATGTTAAAAACAGCACTTGGGAAAATATTTGCAAAAGAATACAAATTTCAGAGGAAGGCTTAAAATGTTGACTGCACCTGTATATATTGGCATTATACAAATGTTACCATGCTAATTACTTATTTTTATTATATTGTTTTATAATATAAAAATGCCAGTATTGTTGAAACAAGAAACTTAAGTACTTTATTTATTTGTTTATTTAAATTAAAACTTAACTTATTAATTAACTCACTAATTACTTAACTTACTAATTAACTCATTAATTATTTCTGTTTTATTTGTTGTCCGAGTCTGAACAATCTTTTATTTTGAAAAATCTTTCTCTCGGTTACAATAAGTAAGAAACAGACGTCTTTAGAACGTTTCTTTGCTAAGGGGAAAAGGGCCAGTGAAGGACCCGCGAACAGCCAAGGAATGGATCCGCAACCTATTTGTCAACAAATCAGTTGAATCCACCATGTGCAAAAAGATCAACTGCTGGAGATCGCAAATGACGTTCACATATTGCCTCTTTTCTAAAGTTTGTCTTCTCTAAGTTTGTTATTTCCAATGGAGATGCGCAGCTTGCTCTCATGCCTTCCAGACGCATCCAGTTGAATGAATGCCTTGAGTGCACCCAAGTCACGTGACAAGAACTGCCCAGTCAACTTCATACTTTGAATGGGATATTTACATTTCGGAAGACTAATCATCTCAGACAGACACAGAACACCCAAACGCTGCAAGTTTCTACATAAGTAAAACTTGTGTCAGGGTGACAGGAATGTTTTGTCAGCTTGTCATCCTCTGAGAAAATGGTTGATGATCGACTAGCAACCTACGAATCGACTAGCAACCCTCCCCGCCCCTCCCCCCCTTTGCGATATTCCGGTTTTGCGCATACATTTAATACGTATCTTAGGATAGAAACATAGCTACTGACTAATGTTAATGGAGATTAATTGTTTGTGAGTTTAATTATTTATTTTAATTCATTAAACTTAATTTAATAAAAAAAAAATTCCTAACTAATTAAAATTTACACACATTTATTTTACACTCTATACTACACTTTGGAAATGTCACGCTCCGCCAACTGGACACGATTATCTAACTTCATAAAGATCACCTATATGCCATCAACTGGTTATTTCTCCTTTCAAACTGTGCTGTTTTCCTTTATTGTTGCTCTTCAGCTCATATTTACCTTCTGTGTCCTCCAGCACTTTTTTAATGAAGATATTTGCTTGTTTTTCATTGGTCGGCGCTCTGTCATCGCGTCATAAAGATACACTTTCAAAACCTTTCCCCAGGCCATGCTTTTTCTCATTAAATGTCTCCCCAAAACTAATCGCAAGTCCTCAATTACCGGCCTCCATTGGTAATCTGAACACGCTCCCGTCTTTCTTCTGTCCGACTGCTTACCTTATCAGAAAGCGTCACTGTTTATGTTCTAAAACTCAGTCCAGCGCAGTGTAGTAATGACTCGATGAGTTTCACGATTGGCCGGAGGATCTTTTGTGATGAATATGTCAATGTGAATTCTGAAGCGCTTTAATTAAAGCCAGCGCAAACAGTAAATACTACTCGCATTCTGGAGCGGCGCATGAACTGGAAGGTAATTATGATGTGCCTTAATTAGCTGTCGTTGTGATCTTAATTGCTTTTGAAGATGGCTGACCTCCGTTCCTGCAAGTGTATGTCTTGGCAGAGTTTTGTTTCGTATGCAGGTGTGTGTGTGTCTATGGTCAAACTGGCTTTTAGAGGTTACCTTCTCGGTTAATGCTCTGTTATTCTTTGATTTTCTTTCCTTCTCCAGCTCTGTTGGGGACTTTTGTTGAGAGTGGTTTCTTGAAAAATGTTTAGCTTTTATTATTCCTGAAAAAATGAAACAGTAGAGCAATGTTACTGTCGTCTTTTACATTTCCGTGCCTGCTTTTCCTGCTTCATCAGTTTTGTATAACTTAATAGCTTATATCAGTTTTAAAAAATATATATTTTGTAATTTAAGAACTTGCTAACACAGCAGCTTAAATATATATATAATAGACAAATATAACAAATGAACGGATTCTTTTTTTCCCCCAAAAGTAAATGGCAATTAAACATATAAATAAATATCCTGCAATCTACAACATTACCTGAGTATTAGAACAAAATTTAGCCAAATTTTAGGTAACCTTAAGAAAATAAACTTTGTATACAACATGCACTACCTGACAAAAGTCTTGTCGTCTATTCAAGTTTTAGGAAGAACAAATAATAACTTGACTTCTAGTTGATCATTTGGTATCAGAAGTGGCTTACATTAGAGGCAAAGACCTCTAGATTATGCTTATTTTACCAAAATAAGATATATTCATGTCTTGATTTTCAATTATTTAATCAGGACAGTAAGGGCTGACTTTGCTTAGACAAAAGTCTTGTCACTTAACAGAAATAATGTACAGTATCGAATATAAAGTCATGGTGCAGTTGAAAAAATATGTAATATTGTGTATGACTCCCATGATCTTGAAGGACTGCATCCACACATCTCTGCAATGACTCAGATAACTTATTAATAAAGTCATCTGGAATGACAAAGAAAGCGTTCTTGCAGGACTCCCAGAGTTCAACAAGATTCTTTGGATTCATCTTCAATGCCTCCTTCCTCATCCTACCCCAGACATGCTCAATAATGTTCATGTCTGGTGACTGGGCTGGCCAATCCTGGAGCACCTTGACCTTCTTTGCTTTCAGGAACTTTGATGTAGTGGAGGCTGAAGTGTGAGGAGGAGCGCTGTCGTGCTGAAGAATTTGCCCTCTCCTGTGGTTTGTAATGTAATGGGCAGCACAAATGTCTTGATATCTCAAGCAGTTGATGTTGCCAACCACTCTGCAGATCTCTTGCACGCCCCCATGCTGAATGTAACCCCAAACCATGATTTTTCTATGATTTCTGAGAGAATCTTGAGTTCATGTGGGCCTTCTGCAGTATGCAGATGATTGAGATGCAGTTCAACAGATGATTCATCTGAAAAATCGACCTTCTGCCACTTTTCCAATTGATCAACTAGAAGTCAAGTTATTAATTGTTGCTTTTATAACTGGGATCGACAATAAGACTTTTATTAGATATATGACAACAAAAAGAAAAAACCCTGAATATAAATATATTATAATAAATATAAATATGTCATATAAACAAACAAACAAATCAGTTAATTTGAAATAAATGGAACTTTTATTGTTAAAAGAGCTTTTAAAGGCTACCTTCTCATTTAATGGACTATAATGAACTATATATAATGGAATATTCTATTGTTTTTGTGCCATTTTTATGTACAGTGAAACCTGCGAAGACTTTTGTAACAGTAGTTTCTTGATATATATTTCCTTTTTTTAAAAATCATACCCTGTGAAAATACATACCTTTACTCACATTACACCCTGCTTTCAAAAGACCTTCTGGATAAGGTAGAAAATCACAGATTAGGAGAAGGCAACAAAAACATTTCAAAGGCTGGAGAAGTTATTTGGAATGTGATTTGATTTCGGGGTGTGTGACAAATAAATTAATTATATCAAAAGGGTATGAAGATTTTTCTATAGGCACTGTATATTCATTTTTCGCTCCTCCTGCAAACACTGACAGGACAGTGTTACTATCTTCATATGACTGCTGTTTAGTCCAATAGGATTCTAAAACTCCCATGGCTGGTGTGTAACTAGGTTTGTGATAAAGCTGAGGAAATAAACATTTTCTGCCTTTTAAAGATATTTAGTGGTGCTTAAATTGGCATAAAAGAGATTGATTTTTCAGTCAGAGCAACTTTGATTTCAACAAGACAGCCTGTTTTGCTCAAATGGATTCAGCTTTTTTCATGCGAGTGGTTAAATTAAATGCTTTAATTATATTATGGCACAAAGTTTTTCACAAAAATAAATGATCATCGTTTATATTTTGGAAGTCCCACACTTCACTTTAATTACCACCACATTTATCAGCCAGACCAGCTGTAAGTTCTGTCACTGACTGTGTGATGTATTTTATTTTTTAATGTATGTACAGTATGCACAGGCATTAATCAGTTTTTTTTACTCAGTTAATGAAATAATCATGTTTCTGATGATTGTATTAAGGGGCACCTATTATGCAAAAATCACTTTCATTAGGGGTTTAAACACAGTTGTGCGGCAACATTGTGTGAATATCACCCTTGATAGAAACAGTCTGCAGGAACACTTTGACGGACATTCTCCATTTGTACGTCATCAGAGGGGGAAAGCCCCACATCTCTCCCTCATTAGCATAAACAGCCCTGAATGAGAAGCAGCTGTCTGCCATTAGAGTTTTACTCGTACCTGCTAATGTTAATGTGAGTCATTAAGAGGCATTATAAATGTGGAGTTTCAGGATGCACTAAAAACACTTGCAGACTTTTCTTATGTACTACTTTTGACTTCTTCAGTCAGTTTTTAGCACCGTCCCTTTTGAAAATTTGTTTGAATTTAAAGTGACAGTCACCAAAACAACACAATTTGGAACAAAGCCTGAAAGGGGCCGTTTCAAAGAGTTCTAAAGCACTATTTGTGTGGTATTTTGAGCTGAAACTTCACACACACACACACACACACACACACACACACACACACACACACTAGGGACACCAGAGACTTTTACAAGCTGTAAAGTGAAGTTTTGTATAAACAAACTTTGAGAGGATCACATGCTTATGATTGACCTTGGTTGGCCTCGACAACAATTGTATCAACAATTATAAATCAGCAATTAAATCAACAATTATATGACCAACCAATCGGACGAGTCCAAATGCACATACATAGTCTGCTTTCCTTACCTTAGTCATCTTTGTTTTTAAAGAAATCCCCCATCCCAACTCCTTCCACTCTTTCTTAGTTTAATAACAGGGGAGTTCTCGAAACCAACCTGAGCTCAGACTCCCCTCTCCCCTTGCCCTTCCTCAGACTCGTGGATCTGATCTCAGGGCTCTCTCCCAGGACAGCATGCCAAATACGCATTTACCTTATCAAGCATCAGCTAAGTGTGAACTCTTGAAAAGGGGCATAACAGGTCTCCTTTAATTTTAGATTGAGTGTTTGGCGTGATGAGCTGGATTTAGTACCATTGCGCTTTTCTGTAGTATGTCGGATCCCGTTTCCTTCAGTGCATGTTTGTAGCAAACTCTCTGGAAACTAAAACAATGTCGTTAAACTCCAGCTTCATGTGAAGAAACTTGCAGGACACTCATTCATCATCCGCTTTAATGCTCAGCTGAAAAGTCACTGGTTAACAGGTACAGGACAGACTTCTCTCATATGTCTGCAGTAACCTTATTGAAGTACCTGATGTACAGTTGAAGTCACAATGATGTGCCTCCCTGTGATTTTTATTTATTTATTTATTTTATTTTTTATTTATTATTATTATTTATTTATTTTTATTTCCCAAATGATGTTTAACAGAGCAAGGAATTTTACACAGTATTTCCTATACTATTTTTTTCTTCTGGAGAAATCCTTTTTTTATTTTGGCTAGAATAAAATTTTCGTTTTACTTTTTTTTTTTTTTTTTTTTTTTACGTTTTAAGGTCAATATTATTAAGCAATATTTGTTTTCAGATTGTCTACAGAACAAACCAGTGTTGTACAGTAATTTGATTTGGGTAAAATATCTAATTGCGATATTTTTATTTATTTATTTATTTTTTATGAATTTTTTTTTTGACAGATGTCAAAATTTGATATGCGAGTGTGTTTTTGTTTTTTTTTGTAGTCATGCTCCAGGTCAGTAATCTGTGGCAACAATTCTGCGACAGCTCTTAGAAATTACCTCTTGTTGTTTGATATCTGTGACTGAAACCAAAATATTCCCATATTTCAATATTCCAATATTGTACAGGTGTCCTGTTTTTCTTTTATATTAATTAGTTTATTAATGCTTCTGAAGCAGCAGACACCGTTATCCCACTTGTTTGTGCTTTCCTGTATGCTTTTTTTGTTTTTAATTGTAGGCATTCCGCATAGTTCGGTTGCGTTATCCTGATTGGGCAGAACAAAAGTGTGCTTACTCAATTGACCAGGAAGACTGTCACACACAGACGGCAGTCATGCATTTGCTCTGGGTGGGAAAAATTAAATAATACATATATATTTCATATCACAGCCATTTGCGATTTTAGCTAATCGCAAAATTTAAAATTGCGATTCGATTTCGATTAATCGCACGGCTCTATTGTACAGTGACTTGTTTAAAAGTCTTTAAACGTTGTTGAATACTAGTATCTTAAAAGATATCTAGTAAAATGTTACTGTATGTACTGTCATCATGGCAAAGATAAAAGAAATCAGTTATTAGAAATGAGTTATTAAAACTATTATGTTTAGAAACGTGTTGAATAAAAGCTTCTCTCCGTTAAACTGAAATTGGGGGGAAATATACAGGGGGGCTAATACTTCAGGAGGGCTCCTATTACTGACTTCAACTGTATATGTGTGTGTATGTTTGTGGATTATATGTGATTCATTCATTACCTCACTTCCAGACTCGAGGAGAAATGACCCATTTTAATCTAAGAGCTTTTCTCCTTGGAACAAATAGAAAGGCTTTATGTGAGTGGCTTTATTCCTACCATTAACAAATCAAATACTAATTAGCGTCAGATTTGGCAGTGCGTTTCAGATCTGACCGCTTCTTTTGTGTTCCTTTTGTAAGGAGCAGTTCATCCAGAAATCAAAGCAGCCATTATTTACTCATCCTCGTGTCCTTCCAAACCTGTGGAGAACACGAAAGGAGAAATTCAATAGACCTTTTGTTGTTTTCCAATGCAGTCATCTTTTTATAATTAATATTGTTATATATTTGACATTTTTCAAGTTGATGTTAGGATTAAAAAATAGGGGTGGCTCAGTGGTTAGCACTGTAGCCTCACAGCAAGAAGGTCGCTGGTTTGAGCCCCGGCTGGATCAGTTGGCATTTCTGTGTGTGGACTTTGCATGTTCTCCCCGTGTTGGCGTGGGTTTCGTCTGGGTGCTCTGGTTTCCCCCACAGTCTAAAGACATGCGCTATAGGTGAACTGAATAAGCTAAATTGGCCGTAGTGAATGTGAAAGTGTATGGATAATGTTAACCCCTGATAAATAAAGAGACTAAGCTGAATGAAAATGAATGTATGAAGGAAGATTAAAAAGTAAATCAATTAATACATAGAAAAAACTTCTAAATAAAATGCACACTTTATATTAGTATTTTTTTATTGAAGCAAACAAGTTATAATTCAATTCTAAATATATTTGCTTGCTTTAAAATGTTTACTGCTTGTTTATTTTTAGCTAATTTTGAATTTCATGAAAAAACAAGCAAGCACAAATGCTCTAAAAACCTCTCAAACTTTAAATAATTGAGTGAGGAACAGACTGTTTTTGCTTCAGACTTACAGTTTGCTTGGAATAAAGTCATATGAGGTTCTGGACAGTCATATGTTGTTGTTTTTGCTGCTGTTTCAGGCTCTGCTGGAGCAGGCTGTGGTGAAGAGCGAAGGCTTCAGTGTGGATCATCTGGAGAGAGTTTACTCTGCTCTCAGCCAGTGTATTTACCAGCACCGCCGAGACTACGACAAGACCAGACTCATAGAGGTACACACACACAGACTTGTTCCTATACCCTGGTGGGGACTCTCATAGACCTAATGAAGTTTCTACTATACAAACTGTGTATTCTATTTCCCCCTACCCATAAACCCATCATTCACAGGAAGATGTCTACATTTAACAGTGACTGCTATAACACTGTCTGTAATTACACTTCCGAAACACTAGCTGGCAGTTGGGTTTTATGTTTTGTTTTTTCTAAACGCTGCCTTAATGTACAAGTAGCTCAAACACGCTCATTCAGAGATGGGAACCAGCAGACGTGCAACAACTTCATTCATAAGGTAAACACAAAAAAGCAGTTTCCATCACAGGACTTGACACTTGCTCCATCAGGTTTTCTCGAAGCTCTCAGCACCGCCCACTATTGTCACCGCTTCCAAGTCGACCAATCACAGGGCACACATACTCACTGAAACACACAGTCACTGAAACACACACTCACTCTCATCAGCTATTTGCAAAGTATGCGCTGTGGGGTGCAGCAATCATTGTGCAGCAAACCACAGCCATGTCACCCTGCAGCCCAAGACCGGTTACTCACTGAAGCTAAGCAGGGCTGAGTCTGGTTGTGAGACCACGCGGGAAAACTAGGTTGCTGTTGGAAGTGGTGTTAATGAGGCTAACAGGGGACGCTCAGAGTCCTAATGCCCCAGTAAAGTGAAGGGGACACTATACTGTCTGTAAGCGCCGTCTTTCGGATGAGACGTTAAACCGAGGTCCTGACTCTCTGTGGTGATTAAACATCCCATGGCACTTCTCGCAAAGAGTAGGGGTGTAACCCCGGTGTCCTGGCCAAATGGCCTCCCAATCATCCCCATCTACCGGATTAGCTGTATCACTGTCTCTCAACTCCACCTATAGCTGGTGTTTGGTGAGCGCATCAACGCCGTTATCTTATGGCTGCTATCGCATCATCCAAGTGGATGCTGCACACTGGTGGTGGTGTGGAGAAACTCCCTCATGATTGTGAAGTGCTTTGTGTGTATGGCCGTACACAGTAAATGCGCTATATAAATACACATTACATTACTAATTTCACTAATTAATATCTGATTTATTTGCATATGACTTTGAATAAAAAAGGCAGTAAACAGCTAAACTAACTGCTCTCCAAACAAATGTGTTTATGACAATGCACAAAAATAAAATAATTCATTAATTCGTTTTCTTTTTGGCTTGATCCCTTCATCAGGGGTTGCCACAGCGGAATGAACCGCCAATTTATACAGCATATGTTTTACGCAGCGGATGCCCTTCCAGCTGCAACCCGTCACTGGGAAAAAATAATATAATGTGAAAATAAAAATTTGCAACGTCGAGCAGCAAAATTAAAAATTCACATGAAAGAGACCGAAAGTCTCAAGCCAAGAAGGTTCCAATGTCTGCACTAGGGCTGTGCAATTATCGCAACTATCGCAAAAAAAACGCGATTTAAGCACATGCAATTTCTAGATCGCGTAAGGCTGCAATTTTATCTATTAATTTATTTTGATTTTTGTTCACGTTCTTGTGCGCATGATTTTATTTTGTTAAGCAATCAGAGCTGGCGCAGCACACCGAGCAATTACAGCTAAGCTGAGCGGGAGAAAGATGTTAACCAATCAGAGCTCACTCCACGCATGACAAAGTTGAGCGGGAGAACCGAATAGGTGGTTTTGATTTATGTTAGTGTTTATTTATTGTTATGACTGGAATTGAGGTTAGTTCATCTTTATTTTTTCATGTTGTCTTTTTTTAAGACAATTTATTACAGTTTTGTTTATCAAGCAGTTAGTACTACTGTGTACAGTATGTTGGTTAGGTACAGTTGAGGTTAGTTAGCCAGCACTAATTTTTGGGGATTTACACCTACCTAAATTTAAATAGTAATAGTTCCTGTCTCCAGTAAGCTACAAACACAAACTAGGCATCATTGGAAAGAAGACACTTTGGGCTTTACTGTGCTAAAAGGGGAAATGTCATGCTCAAAAATATAAAAGGTTACACGTTATGAAATCATAAGGAAAAAAATTGTATTGTGTTCAATATTTGTTTTTCCATATACAAACACAGGAAAACATTAATGTAATGTCCTAGAAAAAATATGACATGAAAGCCAAGTGTTTCATGAGTTTATATTTCAAATTTGATTAAAATATCATGCAAAATGAGATTTCTGTAAAATGTTTTCAGAGACTATCTCAGTGTCCTCCTTTCCCTCACCGTTAGAGACACTTTCTCAAAACTTACTATCCCAAACTAAAACATTAACAGATGCTGAATGATTTGGTCTACATTCACAGTTCATGTATCTTTGGAAAGAAGACACTCTGGGCTTTATTATCCATAATCTAGATTTTATAATGCTCAAAATGAAAAAAGTTAATCGATGCTTAAGTAATGTACAAAAAAATGCACTGCACTAAACATTTAACATTTCATAAACAAATATATGAAATTAGTCCTGAAGCAACAAAGAAAAGTAAAAAAGCCAAACATCTCCTGAGTATAAGTTTTAAATTTGATGCCAATATTATGCAAAATGAAAACTATTTTTCTGAGACTATGTCTTGTGATTTTCTCCTGCTCCTTGTTTGAAGAGAAGCAGTCTGATGACCACACGTTTCTAACAACGAATTAATTTATTTTATGTTGTCTGTTTTAAAGAAGACAGTTTTACTACAGTTTTATTTATTAAACTTAATACTATGCTATTGCATTGTGAAATGTTTTGTTCACTTCTTGTTCACTGAATACATTTAGAATGTGTGTATGTAGCGCGTTTGAAAAAGCAAAAACTGTTGCCAAAATCGCAAATAAAATCGCAATCGCATTATTCGTTCCAAAAATCGCATTCTGATTATTTTGTCCATATTGCACAGGCCTAGTCTGCACCCATTTATACGTGAAATAACAAGGTCAATATATTTCAGTGAACTATAATAACCCTGCTATAAATACATCCATTTGAATTCATATAAATGTAGTTTGATTGTATTTACCCCTTTAAAAACACCGGATTATAACACATTTGTTGTAACAGCTCAAATAACACTGCATTGAAATGACACTATTATTAACTAGTAGCTCTACACCGACTAATGACCTATGACGTTGTGATCAGTCATGTGTTGTGTGTGTGTGTGTGTGACGGCGCTCAGACGAGACAGAAACACACTGAACAGCTGCTGTGTGTTTGAATTACCCCGATGCTGGAGAGCCTTCGCTCGGCCTCATGGGAAATTACGGGCGCTGTTCTCCAATACAATAGTAATGGTCGCTGCCCAGCAGAAAACAGATTAGAGTTGCTCCAAGGAATTACGGCCGGTGTGACTGAAGGCTCATTTGCATGTTGTGTATACCAGTTCCTCATTGAGAGAGGACTTTAATAGAGTCGTGTTTATTAATTCCAGGATCATTCTGAATGGAGAGCATCTGAAAAGGCTGTGTGTGTTTAGATTTTAATCCGCAGCTCGCTGTCAGATCTGTGGATCATTTTGCAGCCGGCGGACTGGATTTAGAAGGAATTGAACATGATTTAGTTGATTGTTCACACATTTTGTCCTGTTTGTAACTATTAGGAATGTCAATTTACACAAATACCTATGATCAGTTGTTTAAATGAACAGTTTCATTCTATTATTTGTAGGGATGAACAATATTTGTAATGTTTATTTATTTATGTGACATGGACATCACAGTTACACTGGACAACCAAATGCATTTGTTCAAGTGTTTTAGCAGACTTGCTTATTCTCAACACCTGTTCAAGGGAGCTTGACTTAAAATGAAAATAAAATAAATACATACAGGGTTCATACGGTATATTGTAAAATACGGTAAAATATTCTGTAATATCAATCCTAAGGTATTTAATCTTTTTTTAAATAAATTTATTTTAGTTTTTTGAGAACAACAGTATGTCCAGCAGAAAAAATATCCAAAGATTAAATAGTAAAGAAATCTGTGTTTTTGAAACTAATGAAGACAGCAGAAGTCAATGATTCATTGTAATTATTTAGCCTGACATGTTTACTGCACCAAAATATAAAAAATCTTTCAAAATAAAATATATTGTGTTCAAAACTGAAAAACCCACAAAGTTTTGGAAAAGTCATGGAAATTAGTTGAACAATTATCTGTATACTTAAATATAGGTTAGTTGTCTTTACTTCTTTTCTGTCCATGGCCAAACACATGCTTTTACATTATTAGTGCTGTGTGAACATGATCTAAATAAGTTGTACATATATATAAAGATTAATGTAAACTAAATAAATTGTTGCATGTTTTATGATACTGTATGCTGTATTAACTTTGAACTTGCCTTGTTTTTCTTATTATTTACCATGTGTACATAGACATTACATGACAGATGAAAGATAAGGGTTATGAAAATTTACTTGAAAAGTCATTGAATTTTAGTTTTCATTTCATTTCATTTTTAGTAGTAAAAATGCGTATGAACCCTGTACATATACACAACATTATAATTCTTTACGTAAAATTGCTGTAAGGCAAAATCAAAGGCGTAATGATGAGACAAACTAATAGTAGACTATTTGTGCAAACACTGCTGTTTTATTTTAACCATTTTTTAAGTACATTACTAAACACGTTTATATTGAATATTTTAACATTTTTTATTAGTATTTTCATATACTCATAACCACAACTTGTTACATCATCATAAAGATAATAAAGTTTATATAAACAATATAAATGAGGAGGACTTCTCACCTCCTCAATCCCCGTGTCTGAATGCAGACACAGTGGATAGCAGTGCAGCAGGTCTCTTGCCTTGTCTATTTCAACCATTAACCCTGCCGGTAATCTGAAGGATTTTAAACATAGGCGAACGCAGCAGCACGAATAGGCGATGTGTCTGAATGGTAACAAACTCAACTGATGGAAGACAAAGTTCCACCTTCTCTAATTCTCGTACAGCTGTCTCGACAAAAATGCTTGCTGTAAACCAACAGCTTTGCTGCATCAGCCCTGACAGCATCGTGGGGAAACACACGCAACACACCCTGTGGGTTATGGAAACAAACACATACAACCTGTGCCCTGCAGACACACTCACCCAGTCATTGGGTCTCACAGCTTGGCAGGTCTGCTTTGCCTTTGGAAAGCACATGCTCTCATGAATAATTAAGAAGCAGGCTCTGCTAATAGGATAAGAAAACTCAGCTATGAATAATAAGAAACCGACGCATCATCACTCCACTAGCAGATTCGCGCCACGTCACCGATTTTGATCCGCCCCAAAAATTATTTTAAACCTGCAAGATGAAATTAGCTGACAAAAGCTCAAAATTACGCAGTTTTCCCCACAGCTGAGACTGACAGATGCTAACACTGTCTAAACTGATGCTCAACACACACACACCTTAAAATCTCATCGGCATGTATTTGAAAAATGATTTCAACTCTAAATACCCATATCACAATTATTCACCCTTCTGTGAATTATATTTTCTTTTTCAAATATTTCCCAAATTATGTTTAAGGAATATAAGGAATTTTCTATACTATTACTTCTTCTGGAAAACATTTGTTTGTTTAGACTAGACTAGAATAAAAGCAGTTTATTATTTTTTTTAAACAATGTTAAGGTCGGTAATATTAGCCTCCTTAAGTTATATACTTTTTTCCGATTGCCTACAGAATGTCCACTATTATTCGCCTGTTAAGTCGTGACGAAGTAATTCATCTCCGGGTGAAATCATGGTGTACACAACAGACTGCATCATAGACACCGATATTTTAACAGTTTATAAAAAAATTTTATCACTTTCTGGTCATCTGACATTAGGCATTGAGATATATATATAATTGCAATCATGTCACGCTTTGTAAACGTTTATTAATACCATTTGATGAGCCTCCCCATAGAGTTTGATAGAGTGCTTGGACCCGGAATCAGCTTCACATGAAGTCACACTTACCAAGCGAATGCAATCACTTGCTGAATTACCCTAATTAACCTAGTTTAGACTTTAAATGTCACTTTAGCCTGAATACTAGTATACTGAAAAATATCTAGTGAACTATGATGTGCTGTTATCATGGCAAAGATAAAAGAAATCAGTTATTAGTAATGAGTAGGCCCACACGGAATCTGCGCACACGGAATTCTGCAGATTTTTATGCCATCATTGATTCTGTTTATTTACCGGTATAAATGTGTGTAAATTTATATTTATTCAGTTTTTTAATACATTTTAGTAATAATATTGACTTATATAAAAATATTCATATGATTTATTGACAATACAGTTTGTAAAGTATTTTCTATCTTTTAGTAGAGATTTTATATGAGAGACTTGCTTTGTTTACCAAATAAAGTGGACATAATTGGATTCGCAATGTAAACATTAAATAAAAGTTAAAAAGGTATTATTTTTTATTTCATATATTATGGTTTTAGTTATGATACTCCCAAAATCATTCCGCATGAATCTGCAGATTTTTTACATGAATTTGCGCAGAAATAGCTAAAAATGTCCGCAGATTCCGTCTGGCCCTAGTAATGAGTTATTAAACTATTATGTTTAGAAATATTAATTAAAAAATCTTTGCGTTAAACTGACATTGGGGGAAAATCTATAAGGGGGCTAATAAATCTGACTATAACTGTATGCGTGTATGTTATTATTCTTTAATGTCTGATGGGATCCGCATCGAGCAAACAGTGCTGTTAACAAAGCTGTTTTCTGTCTCTTGCTTTGCAGGCGATGGAGAGGCAAGTCGAGCATTTCGAAACATTCCTGTGATGAAACGAGGGCTTTCAGAGAGAGAGAAACGTGAGATCGAGACTCTTTTGATAGCAGAGGGGAAAAGCAGCGTCCTGAGCCAAATCCTCCACGCCGAGCCGGTCTGGACGCCTCAAGAAAAACACACACACTCACACACAGAAGAAGACGAAGAAGAAGAAAAAAAAGAGGTGCAGACAATAGATACAAAGGCGACTTGGTGCTATCATCTCAGGTACCTGAAACAGAACCAGTCTACAGAACCAAACACAACAAAAACTCCTGGAAGTTTCCTTTTCGTTCCTTTCGTCGTCGTTTCATTTTCGTTTTTGGTAAACTCACACACATGCCAATTGCCGGTGATCGTTCTTGGTGCTATTGGGTGCTATTGTTCTTTTGATTTTTCCGTCTGCTGCTCCTTGTTCTTCTCATTAATGAGCAAACAAAACACAAACCGTATAAAATAAAAGATTGTGTGATGTCACGAAGCAACCTCAGCCTCCGTCTACTGGACGCAAACAAACAAACACACACAGATATTCTCACCAGCAGTGGAAAAAAAATCAAAGCACCTAGTCATGTTCTGTGGGGAAAAAACACACACATCGCCCTCTTTGTATAGCTCTGTAGTGTCACCATTGAGATTATCAACACCTTTTTAGACACTTCTGCTGGAAAACGAAACAAACACACATTTTGTAGGGACGTCTATAGCGTTGTTTTCTACTGGGTGTTAATTGTAAGATGACCTCTGTATTGTAAAAACCCGACATTTCCTTGTGTTCTATTCTGACCAAGATGTTTGTAGAATTGAATGAAAAAAGGACAGATTTCGGTTAACAATAGGTCTTTAGGAGAGAAATGGTATTATTTTTTAGAGCCATCACATATTCCCCCTTTAGAATAGTTCATTTTTTGGCATTTTAACTGGATTTATGGCTGGATATCTGGAGATTGCACTGCCTGGCGTGTGCCTTAACTTTTGAAATAGGCTGAGGAAAAAAAAACATAGATGATGAATATTGACTATCATTGTTTGTGGACAAGCCACAGGGCTACAAACGCTTTTAGAGAATTGGAAAAAATTGTCTTTTCGATTAAAACTTTGTGGCGTGTCGTTGTAAATGTTTGCCAATCTCTTCTCAAGTCACCAAACAACATCTTCATGGTTTGTCTGGTCACTCCATCATATGTGGCTTTCATTTGCCAGTCATTTTTTTTATCATAACACGACCAATTTGGAGTGTAAGATGCTAGCAAATTGTTGGCGGAAGCGGCAGTCTAGGCAGTGCTGAATTTTTGAAACCTAAAGCATTACTATATTTTTTTGTTGTACATGTTTTATACTTTTTTATTTAGTCTTTATGGTGTTTTCTGTAATCTTTAGCAGTTAATAGCGTTTGTTTTCTGTCGCGTTGTGTAAGTAGCATTAAAAGGCAGTTCACCCAAGAATGAAAATGTGCTATTAAAGGGGTAGTTCACTCAAAAATCACAGTTCTGCCTTTTGTTTACTCACCTTTCACTTATTTCTTATCTTCATGTATCCCCTTCCAAAAAACATGCATTCTTTTGTGTTGTTCTTTTGAAGGCTTTGGAGCAAGTCAAGGCTTAGTAAATGATGATATCTGAGTGAACTATACCTTTAATTTGCATTAAATTTAAGATCTAGATGATTTTTTTTCTTCGCTTGAACTTTAAAGAAGATTTTTAGGCGATTGGTAAAATGTTACTGTGACTGAAGCTACTTTGAGAGTACAAATAAAAATACAGGCAAAGCTAAATTTATATTGTGTGTCCTGAAGAGGCCTAATGAAGCAAAACGATTGTTCAGTGCAAGAAATTGAACATTATTACTGTTAATCTTGGCAAAGGATCCTGAATATGTGCACAATAGTAGGAACAGGAACCAATCATTGTGTCTTTAGGAGTCACTGGTGTTATTTTAGCTTTGCTTATTTTTTAGTTTTTCTTTATGATTCTGTGGTATCCTTCGACTTATGATTTATGAATCATTATTGTATGAAGAACCACAGTTTCAGCTTAAAAATCTTCTTCAATGTTCAACTGAAGACAAGAATTGTAATCATGGACGGTCTTCATATTTGGGTGAACTGTCCTTTTAAAACCGTTCTCCCTCTTCGAACTTTCGTTAACTCTCTGCTTTCATCGCTTTGAAAAGGATGTTGATCCAAGTTCAAGAGTCCTTGCGACCTTGTCTAGGATTCGGTGCTATAAAGAAAAAGAAAAAAAGAAAAAAAAGGAAACACTTTAAGACATATGCAAAAGAAAGGAAAGAACTATGAGTTAGCTTTGGACTACTGCAGTGCGAGTGAGAGACAGAACCACAGCTACCTCAGCAAGTTGTTTTCATGCGAAGAGACGAAAGTAATGACCTGTTTACTTCTAAACAGTATTTGTTGACCTCTATAAAAAATCTCTGCGCCCTTCAGAAATTCAAGCTAAGGTACTGGATCACCTCATGTGGCTGCTGCAGTAATCCTCGGGGTTTGTTCAGATGCGTTTCTTCACTTTTTTTATTGTTTGGGGGTTGTTCTGCTTGTGAGCCGAGAAAAGAAATGGCATTTTAATACAGGTGAAATGTTATATACTGTATATTTCCGGGGTTTTTCTTATTTTCCACATGTGCATCCCATGAATTTCGTATATTAGTGGCCATGTTTGTTTCGTACTTTTCAGTCGGTTTCATTAGCGCTTTTTTTTTTATTATTATTATTCTCAAATGACGCCTTTGTGCTATTGCATGTCCATTTGTTATTTATTAAATTATTCGTCATGTGTTCAACATTTTTGTTCAACCGAAACCAATTGGAAAAAAAAGTTACATTAAATTTGTGCCGAGACTCGCGATGTAGCACATTTTTTTGTAGCGGGTGTTGCACGACGTTCAGAAACGGGGTTTTTACTGGTCTCAGGTCTCTGCTACATTAATATTTATTCCATGAGGGTGGAGATGATGGTGGCTATGCTTCTTTTTCACTTATTACCATAGAGGAGGATGATGGGGGAGTTTTTAAATGCGTGTTTTCGGGTCCCCCTGTAGTATCGTCAACATGCTAATTTGGCGTAGCGTTGAAGAAACTACTGTAATGCTGACCGTATTGGAGAGTGATAAAAATAGAGCTTTAGATAATGCCAAATCTCTAGACAAACACCTTATTTTACGAAGCTATTTACTAGCGTAATGCAATTGGCCTTTAATCAACCCTCGGTCGGCACGTATCACGCAAATGGGAGTGCGTTTGTGCATTTCAGAAGCACCACTAATATATTTTTTAGAAAATTAACTCCTTCAAATCCTGCTTAAAAACGTTACAGTGTGGAAGTCTATGTAGTTCTATGTGTTTGACTACAGTTCTTTACCTTTAGTTGACCAGAGTCTAATTCAGAGGATTTTTACTGACCGTAGGGAGTCCATAGAACGATAGCAGTTTGCTTTAGGTAGGCAAAAAGGCCCACTAAACCCTTTTTTATTTTGTTGTATTATGGTCAGGAGTTTCTTAAGTCAGTGCTGTATGATGGAGGAGAAGTATTCGGTTCGTTTTTAGTTCATTAGTAGATATATACCCCCTTATGATTAACGATGGTTGAGGGATTTTGTTTCGAGTGTTACCAGAATTTGTGTCCCTTTTATTTTTACTACTATGAAGCAAATCAAATCCACACACATTGTTCTGTCCTTCCTTGCAGTCCTTCTTTTTGTGAAATGATATATTTACTGTAATAAACTGCTGTGATATACTTGAATAAAAGGTGCAAATTGAAGTCGCTCTGGTGTTTCAATCCGAGTCATGGCTTGATTCGCGATAGGGGGTTACAGCACATTTTGGATGGTCTGCTCAGTTTAGGTAGCAAACAAAGGACAGTTTAGGTAGCAAACAAAAGCTCATTTTCTTTCACGTATATCAACTTTGGTAAATTATCCAGTGCTAATCATACAGTGCCTTTAGGTTAGACTCATTTTACAACAAGTTGAAATGTTTTTACCATTTTGATTCCATCCCGCCGATCTACTGGTCTGGGGTATGTTTCCCTAAACGTTGATGTAAACAAACAAACAACTCACGGCTGAACTATTAGTAGTATGATGCATTTTGGGAAAGAGCGATGTGGTGAGGAGTGTTTCCCAAAGTAGATCCATCGTTTGAACCACATTTTTATAACGTAAAATGTCCATAATGCTGCTCTAAACGGCGTGGAGTAACAACTTCTTTAGAGAAAACCCCCAGATTTTTTTCATTATGCTGTTTTTACAAGCATACGCATTAAAAAAGAAATACAGGTATAAAAATAATAAGGTAATAAAACATTCCTTCTTTATCCATGTTAACTTAAATATATGTACAATTTGCAACGCAACTCAACTAACTATGTTTGTATCAAGGAAACTTGTGACCTTAGTTGACCTGTAAGACCTCAGTGACAGACGAGTCCTCGCATTGTTCCTGAAGGGCCAGCCTGTACACCAGCCGATGACAACTCCCACCTGCGGCTTCTCCACAATGGACATCCTGCGTTCTCCAGCCTCCGGCGCCTAGACTGCAGCTCTGCACAAGACGTTTGGCCAGAGGAGAAATGGTCGTGCCCAATTGAGCCTGGTTTCTCTCAAGGTTTTTTAATTCTTCACTTTCACCAATTAGTGTTTTGTTTTGTTTTTGTTTCTCCCTCGCCTCTGACGCCACTGGCTTGCATGGTTCGGGACCTGTAGGAGCTGCGCATCGATGGATTAATCGTCAGCGTTTCAACTCTCAGCAGTGAGTATTAAACCACACTGAACTGAACTTTAACACTGAAAACTAAACTCACACTGGTTCAATTTACTATAATCTATGTGAAGCTGCTTTGACATTGTGAAGGCGCTATAGAAATAAAAATAAATCGAATTGAATTGGCTAAGGATGGTTTCGGAAACGCATCCTTGGTTGGAGTACATTTAGCTTAGCATACACAGCAATTTTTGATGTTCAACCCACTTAAATGTGTTTGATTGTTAAAAATGATTGTTAAATTATTCCTTCATGTGTCCCAACTCAAATCGATTGAGTGGAACCCAGCAGTTTTTACAGGTCATTAGCATGTTTCTCGAAAATGACCAAAGATTTTTGATAGTTGTCCCGTTTAAGGCTTGACTGGATAGTAGTTAATTTGTGTATCAAGACCAACAGAAAATGAAAAGCTGTTATATTTTATGCAGATATGCTTGGAAACTGTACTCCAATTTTGGCTGTTATAGCTCTTTCTTTCAGAAATCCTTTACAGTTATTCAAAAATGTCTTAGACACAATGGCTACGCTCACACTGCAGGCAAATAGGGCCCAATTCAGATTTTTTGCCCACATGTGACTCGGGTCTTGACAGTGTGAACAGCCCAAACTGCATGGAATCTGATCTTTTCCTGTCAGATTTGTGCCGCTTTCATATGCAGTCTTAAATCAGACACGGATCTGAAATTTTGCAATGCGACTGCAGTGTGAACGGTTATGTCAGATTTCATGTGACTTTTCCATATTATTTGAGCGACAAGCATCATTATTCTGTGCTGCAGACGTCATCTCCTCCTCAGCAGCAGTAGATCGGCACACAGGGCGATTATTTTACCACAGAAAGTTGGTTGTTCGTTTTGTAAAAGATTTTGAAGGCAAAACTGGAGCTTGTTAACCAATCTGGATAACGATTGGGGCACGGGCTGATCGCGAAGCTGTGTCGGGGGGTGTTGCGCATAGGAGATCCGCGCTCAAAGGAGGGGGCACTTTCATTTTAAGGACGAACTTTCTCTCTGAGAGAATAAAGTGCAGGTGCTCGAGCACCCAAACCCCCTTTCTGCACATGTCTGTTGTTTATAACGACGTAAAATGAAATAACTCTGCAAACAGAGATAAACCAACTCCGCCTTCACAGTTCAGTCTGCTGCTCATTAACCCATGATGAGTTCACTACACCAGTGGTCAGATAGACGCGCACCGCGGTTGTCATAAGTCACAAATGATCAGTGTTTTCGATCACAAGAGACTTATTTTGGGTTTCAAATACACATTAGCAGTAGCAGAACAACCCTTTAGAGTTTATGAAATACTCCACGGTTGTCTGTGAAAGGGGCAATAAATACATTAAGCATGACAACGTGCTTCAGTATACACATTGTGTGCATAATTAGACATCCTGTGCTGTCCGTAATTGCACTTTTGCGCATGTGGGTCAGTTTTAGACCATGATCTGTTCACATTGCAAATCTGAATACTGGCCACATTTATAACAGCAGTGTAATATTTATGGACAATAATTGAGACATAAAATTAGATAGTAAAATACAACGAAAATGTAAATGAAAACGTAAATAAAGCTTAATGGGTAACTGTCTTAGTCACTTTAAAATATCAAACACTGTACATCTCTCTATTTCAAGGCTAAAACACTGCTTCATATATTTGTTTATTTAGGCCTATTTGTATGGATGTTTGTACCTACTTTCATTTTATTTGTCGTTTATTTTAGTGGTTTTTCCAAAATGGATCGTCATTTCATTTAACACGTTTACAATAATAATAAAGCTGTTAAGAAGTTTTTAATGATTAATGAAGCAATTATAATGTTTCGTCCTATTATTTCATCTTCAGAAGTAGCAGGGTATTAACAGCTACTGTATATTTCTGTCCGTTCGCATCCCGTCCCCTTGTGCCCCCTGACGACAAAGTCAGAAACTGCGGTCATACCTTAAAACACGTTCTCCCACGGCGGCGGTAAAAGGCGCGGCGGTAATGTCCATATTTAAGTAGTACCTACTGCATGCAAAACAATCAGATCTGAGAAAAAATCTGATTTGAGCACTAAGCCTCGCAGTGTGAACAGTAGCCAATGATTGGTTACACAGTGTGGGAAGTCAATAAAGAGTCAATCATTCTTTAGAATTCTGGATATGTATTTCAGCATTAATAACGTAAATTGTTCCGGTAGGGTACAGATTTACAGACACTGTCCAATCCATTGAATTTTTTCTAAAAACAGTTATACACAATTTGTATCGCCTTTTTTAAAATATACATATCTTCCATATAATACAAAGTGTCTCCTTCAGTTTCCTCCATCTGTATTCGGCCACGGCTGCAGGCTCGTGGATTGGAATAAAATGCAAGGATAAGAAAAAAACAACAACAACAAACCCACAAAGAAAAGGTCGAATGATTTACACAGAACAAAATGAAAAGAAACTCCTCTGGGCATCACAGGTTCTGGTATTTTGTGCTTTGGAGTTCAGGAGGGCCTTTCGTTCGATCCCTTCCCTGTATCACTAGTCCTCGCTGGAGGGCTACATGACTAGCATTGACGTCCTTTAGATTCTTGCTGAAGTCCCATCACGATGAATCTGATATTTATATATATGCGACATACAATCCCATTTTCTCATCTCACAACATGACTACCAATGAAAAATGACATTTGACGGAAACTTGATGTGGGAGAAGAACATCAACTCAAACATTGAAGGGGGAAGTAGAAAAAAAAAAATGCATTTGGCTGACCTAGAATACCGTTCCAATGGCACGACACCTGAGCGGAAGCTATGCTACGAATCCCTTGCCGTGACGGTCCACCCCAGATTGCCCGGCTGGAGCTCGATGGGCTGATTTAGGCCAGTTTGTGATATTAGAGTCCAGAGCCTGGCTTGTTGTCAGCCGCTCTGAATGTACTTCTTTATAACCACACATCCGTGTCTGAAAAGCGGACACGGCAGATTCTGCAGCAGCGTCCATGTGTTGGTGGAAGGGTCAAAGGTCTCCATGTTGCCCAGCGCTGGTCCCTCGCTGCTCACAATTCCTCCCGTTGCATAGATCTTCCCGTCTAGGATCGCCGCGCTGTGGGGGGAGGAAGAGCAATGAAAATGTTTCCATTTCATTTACGCCGCACCATTTGTAATGTGGAACATCGTTTATTGCATCGTGTAGCGCAATCTACAGTTCATTAGACCAACCTGCAGAACTGCCTGGAGTGATTCATGTTGGGGCCAGCCTTGATGTTGCCCTTGTCTGGGTCGTAGATAGTGGTGGCTCGGGCGTAGGCTCCTCCCAGGATGAAGATAAAACCATTGAGGCTCACAGCAGGAGCGTACTTGTTATCTAAATAAGCCCGAAAGGAGCACAGGAGGAGAGAGAACAACAGATAGAAGTTACTTCTCTGATGTATGTTCCAGCCACAGATGAATTTTTTCTTCCCTCTGGAATAATGGCTTTATCTGGGGTATAGCCAACGCGAGATCTCTGCTGCATTTTAGAGTTACGACTAAATCATGTTGTTGCTGGTATACCCTAATGCGTATCAGCACAAATCCGTTGCTCTTTCAGAAGGTACTAGTGTAATGGTGGATAATCAATGAGACAGATTACGATCGAGCGTACTGTGTGGTTTCTACATGATGCCATCAGTTTGCGATCTTCCGAAATAGAGTTCGAAAGGACTGTTTGTAATGCGTTTATGATTTTCCCAGCCTCTTTTGTGACACATTACATTCCCCACGTCCCTGCATCCTTTATGCCTCACGTTATTAAGCAGAGAATGACAAATAACGGCAAACAGATATATGGCCCCTGTTCCGTCTAATGATTCCATACAGAGGAAATTACCTCTGTAATACCCGAAGACCCTTCACAGCGTGACAGGTTTTACTCACTCTATCCTTCTTGGCACGGGGTAAATGGCCAAGAAACAGAAATAATCACATCTTTTCATGAGCAGGCAAATGACTGACAGCTCAACGCATGGACGTGAACACGAAAAAGGTCGTTGAGCCGAATGCAGGAGAGAGGCTATCAGCCTTTGCTTTCTGACAGAGAAATTGTCTCCCAAACGATTACAGCTGGGCCAATTTATTACACCTATGAATAATTCACGTGGCTGCGTTCAAGGTTTTGTTTTTGTTTTTTTTTCCCCCCTCTCTTCCACACCTTCGACTGACACTCCTCGCTTGAGAAGCCGAGCACAGAAGCGATCTGTAAAACAGCAGCTGGATTTAATGCTTGAAAAGGAGGTGTGAGATGGGCTCTCGCTTGGCGCCGTGACTGCCAGGTGCTTCTCATTAAAACCCCCCACCGCTCAACTCTGACTGACGGTCCAGATAACGCCCTCTTTTATAGAGCACTCCGACCTGAATCACGCACAGCAAGCGTTGTGGAATTGATCGGCAGCATAACTCAGATGGAGGCATCATCTTCTGTAACAACAGCACAGTTCTGGCGTCCCCCCCCCCCCCCCCCAAACACATCTTTACATTCCCCTCACACACTCTCAAAAAAAACCGACTGCTTTTGTGCCGAGTCACTTCATACAAACTCCCAGAGTGCTTTGTTTGCGTCATAAGCGTATGCATCTTGAGAGCAGTTCAAGTTGTAGGATCAGCTCTGTTGAATCCTAATCTCACCCTACGCAAAGCTCTGTTTATCTGTTTGTTGTCTCGTGTTCAAACCCAACGCTGATGCTATCAGCAGAGCTCATTGTTGGGTTTGGCCCACGTTCTGCCTGCCGCTGCTACTCGAGGGGCTCAAACGCGACGCCAAAGCTCGGTCTGCGTCTTTGATGCTGAAATCCTGCCACCGGCAAGACGTCTCAAGGCTTCGATCAAATAGGGGAGACCTGTACCTGGCACAAAGGAGACATGAGAGATTCAGCTGTTTTTGAAAGCGAAACAAGACAACAACAACAGTTCGTGGCACCAATTTACAGCGGTGTCTCGCTCAATTTTCAGGAGAGGTGAAACGCGCCAGAGAAAAGCTATTAAAACACGAAAGAAAGGGGCAAGGAGCTGTTTGAATTGCAAGATTCCTTGAGAATCTTGTTGGAAATGGGGTGAGGACACCGGCAACAACCTTCAGTCTGCAATAAACAAGTTGATCATTTTAAGCGAGACTACTTCAGTCAAACCCATTTCACTCTGACGGACGTCTCAAAGTACCGCCTGGCCAATTGACATGCTTTAAATGTGCTTCATAAACACAGGCTACCCTTCGTCGGGATGTTTGTCTGAGTCTAACATGGAGTCCAGCGATGGGCAACTGGGAGCCGGTGCGGTGATCACTCATCAGACTGTCCAGAGGCTCCCTGAATCACTTTTTAATGCGCCTGTTCTCTAAAGACGCCCAGCAATCTTGTGTAATTTGTACAAGCAATTGTTTGCAATCAATTCTCCTCCACTGTCCGCGTGGCTTTATGCACTTTCAGTGGCACTTTGCCTGCTCGACCTTCACTGAGAGCTTGTCTTGTTGGCACTGGCTGAACTAGTGTTTGCTCAGTAGTGTTTACAGGTCTTCAAACAACAGACTCACACAGGGACCTTGAGGAAATGAACCTCTTAAAAGCCTTCAGCATGAGGCCATCACCTGCGTGGACACGGCAGGGGAAATACGCAGTGGTACAGTGGAATGGCATTGACTGGGGGTAAAAACGGCCTATAGGAACAATCACACAGAGATTTACATCTCGTTAACATTCCATGCTAGTATTTATCCTTCATTTAGACATACAATATTCCAGTCAGTATTACTGTATATGCAAGTTAGAATGAAATACTGTTACAGAACACATACAGTGTCAGATATTTATTAAATGTGACTACTAAATCAGTTTTAAGGGTCAAGATTTGAAAATTGAGATTCATACATCAGCCATAAGCTGAATAAATAAGCTTTCCATTGATGTTTGGTTTGTCAAAATGGGGCAAGCTGAGTGTCTGGGGGTTCAAAAAAAATTGAAATGCTGAGAAAATCATCTTTATTGTCTAAATTACGCTCTTAGCAATGTCTAGTACTATTAAAAATATAGCTTTTGATCTTTACTGAAGGAAATGTAGAACATGTTTTTATGGAACATGATCTTTAATAAATATAACCATGCAGCATAAGGGTTTTGTGGCCCAGGATCACATATTATATATATGTGTGTATATATACTGTGTGTGTAAAAAATGGTACAACAGAAAATTTGGGCATTTTTAAAACCTTGGTATTTTCCAAATTTCCTATATATATATATAAAACATGGGACTATTAGCAAGGTATACCGCGATTTGGAAAATTCAAGGTTTTAAAAATGCCAAAATGTTCTGTTGTACCATTCTTTTTATACACACACACACACAGTATACATACACACTCACTGGCCACTTTATTAGGTACATCTTACTAGTATCGGGTTGGACCACCTTTTGCCTTCAGAACGGTCTTAATCCTTCATGGCATAGATTCAACAAGGTACTGGAAATATTCCTCAGAGATTTTGGTCCATATTGACAGGATAGCATCACAGTTAATGCAGATTTATCGGCTGCACATCCATGATGCGAATCTCCCGTTCCACCACAGGCCTCTGGCATCAACAAGGCATTTGCACCCACAAAACTGCCACTCACTGGATATTTTCTCTTTTTGGGACTATTCTCTGTAAACCAGGGGTGTCCAAACTCGGTCCTGGAGGGCCGGTGTCCTGCTGAGTTTAGCTCCAACCTGCTTCAACACACCTGCCTAGAAGTTTCTAGTATATCTAGGAGTTTGATTAGCTGGTTCAGGTGTGTTTGATTCGGGTTGGAGGTAAACTCTCCAGGACACCGGCCCTCCAGGACTGAGTTTGGACACCCCTGCTGTAAACCCTAGAGATGGTTGTGCGTGAAAATCCCAGTAGATCAGCAGTTTCTGAAATACTCAGACCAGCCCGTCTGGCACCAACAACCATGGCACATTCACTTAAATTGGCTTGCTTCCCCATTCTGATGCTCGGTTTAAAACTGCAGCAGATCATCTTGACCATGTCTACAAGCTTAATTGCATTGAGTTGCTGCCATGTGATTATAAATTTGCATAAACGAGCAGTTGGACAGGTGTACCTAATAAAGTGGCCGGTAAGTGTATATATCAAACAAATTTTTTCTTCTGTTATAGTTTTTCATTTAACAAATCCTAACATGCAGTGCTTTACTGTAGACAATATATCCAGTGCCAGTATTCAGAAAAAGGTCTAATTTTAGCACGAACTGATCTCTGTGGCTGCTTTACTTAAACCTACAGCTTACTCATTTATTCATTCATTTTCTTTTCAGCTTAGTCCCTTTATTAATCCGGGGTCACCACAGCGGATGCCCTTCCAGCCGCAACCCATCTCAGGGAAACATCCATCCACACTCATACACTACGGACAATTTTTAGCCAACCCAATTCACCTGTACCACATGTCTTTGGACTTGTGGGGGAAACCGGAGCACCCAGAGGAAACCCACGCAACCACAGGGAGAACATGCACACTCCACACAGAAATGCCAACTGACCCAGCCGAGGCTCGAACCAGCGACCTTCTTGCTGTGAGGCGAACGTGCTACTCACTACGCCACCGTGGCACCCCTACAGCTTACTGTTACCAGTAAACGCCTGCCAGAATGTTAAATAAACATAAGCGTTCAGCACAAATGTAAACATTCAAATATGCTCATGTGTACAAACGACCATAACAACAATAAGACAGTCTCTGGTTTATGATTGGCCAAACCAGGTTCCCTTTACAGTATGCAACTTAATTTAATTACCGAGTTAATTTGGTTTATGAAATGGTTTTTACGATGCTCTAGCACAGCAGTCACGGAGCTAATTGAAGGCTGAAAGTGAAGACGGCGAGTCTGGATCTCCAGGATCTGTCCTGCTGTTCTTATGCTACCATTGAGCCCTCGAGCAAACAAACAGCCCAATAAAACAGATCATACGCAAGCACCTTCTGGACCAATACACACTTTTATAAGGCAAGACACTGCAGGTAAACAGTAAAAAAAAAAAAAAAAAAAAAAGGAGAAGAAGATGAACTAGTGTTTGTCACCATATTTAAATGATTACTCTAACTCTCACTTTTTTTGTTTTAATTATTTTGCTAAAATGTTATGTTAAAATATGGAATTGAGACGTTTTATTTAAGGGAGAGTTAAAAAAAAAAGATATATTTTACTCACTATTTACTCTCCCTCAAGTGTTTCCAAACTTTTACAAGTTTCTTTCTTCTGTTAAACAGAAAAGAAGATATTTTGAAGAATGCTGGAAACCTGTAATGTTAACTTCCATAGTAAGAAAAAATATGTTAAATGTATTTGTGTTACACTGGCGAAACATCATTTTCACTTTAATCTTTTATTGAAAGATACATTAAATAAATAAATATACATTACTATACTACATGTATTCCTAACAAAACAAAAAATTATGAAGTGATTCAAATTTCTTGTTTTATTTTTGTCAAATACTCAAGTCAAGGGGCCTTGAGGGACTTTACTAATCTCTCTTATGTCATAATTCAGAAAATACTGCAAACAATTGCGCGCACACACACACTAATAAATGAATAAAATCAGACTGATTAATATGTATGAACATATCTCTCTATAAAAACCTCCAGAATACTGATATAAACTCAGCAGAGCTGCTGAACTGGAGATTTGTGCCTTAACAACTTTAAAACATGCACTGAAACTAAATTGAAGGAGCACAAACTAATAAAGTGTGACAATATATATATATATTTAAAAGTCTTTTTGGATTTTCTTTTTTAAATAAAAAAAAAAAACTGGAAAACCAAAAAGGACAAAATGTTAAAGCACACAGGTGCATGGGAAGAAAAAAAAGTTAATCAAAACTGTCTCATCTTAAGGCAACATTGAAAATGGGCTCATTCTATTAACTCCCCAAGTTAAACCCTTTTTATTATTATTATTTTTAAATCATTCAGCCGATATCTGGGTCTGGCAGGAGCACTTATCGCTTACAGTAGCTTAGCATACATCATTGAATCAGATTAGACCATTAGCATATCGTTCAAAAATGACTAAACAGTTTAGACACTGTACCTTTCCTATTTAAAGCTTCACTCTTTTGTAGTTACATCATGTACTAAAAAACCAACAGGAAATGAAAAACAGCTATTTTCTAGACAGATTCAGTACTCTCGTTCTGAAATTTCTCTATAATGTCATTCCAGCGTAATAATCAAGGAACTTTTACAGCAGGTGCAATGATATTGTCACATTGAGCCTGTTAATGCTAATGGTCTAATCCGATTCAACAATTTATACTAAGCTAAGCTAAAGGTGCTCCCACCATACCTGGAGATCGGCTGAATGGATTCAAAAATGGTAAAAATCGACTGTTTAACTCTAGGGGAGTTGTGTTTTTTTTTTTTTTTTTAAAGATGTTCCTTTAAATCTTTAGACACAAACTTTTAAAGTGCAAAAAAAAAAGAATATTAAATGTTTGAAAAGAGGCATTTTGGATGGTTTCTTTAACTTAGCACGCAAAAAAACAAAAAAAAAACAATAGAAAGCCAAAAATGTCAAAATCTGGAAATGCGCAGGTGCTGTTTTTGCCTGCAGTGTCTCACCTTAAATTGCCTTCAGCTGAAAAGCAGAAATGAGGACTCTTAATTTGTCTGTTTCTCACCAATCATAGGAGACTCGATGAAGCTCCAGGTGTTGGTCTGCGGGACATATGACTGTAAGACCCCGGCGGAGCGTCCTGCCTCATTCACTCCGCCAAATACATAGATCTTCCCTCCGCAGACAGTGGCGGCGGCCGAGTGGACAGGTTTGGGCAGCGGGGACACCGTCTCCCACTGATTGGTGATGGTGTCATACCTGAGGAAAGCAGACGGAGGACACTGTTAACACACTGCGAGTCTCAGGATTGACAGATACAGGGAATTTCAGTGCCTAATTATAATACATTCAACAAATACTACTGTATGAATTCTGTAAAACCAAGAGCTCCTTCATACCAGAAAAGTAATGCACTACATGACAAATGTCTTGCCACCTATCCAAGTTTTAGGAACATCAAACAATAAATCGACTTCTAGTTGATCATTTGGTATCAGAAGTGGCTGATATGAAAGGCAAAGGCCTCTAGATTACACTTATTTACCAAAATAAAATATGATCATGTCTTGATTTTTTATCATTTAATTAGGACAGTAAGGTCTGACTTTGTCACTCAACAGAAACAATGTACAGTATAGAATATAAAGTCATGGTGCAGTGGAAAAAGAATTAATATCGTGTACAACTCCCATGATCTTGGACGACTGCCTCCATTCATCTCTGCAATGACTCAAATAACTTATTAAAGTCATCTGGAATGCCAAAGAGTTCATCAAGATTTGTTAGATTCATCTTCAATGCCTCCTCCTCTATCTTACCCCAGACATGCTCAATAAAGTTCATGTCTGGTGACTGGGCTGGCCAATCCTGGAGCCCCCCTTGACCTTCTTTACTTTCAGGAACTTTGATGTGAGGCTGAAGTATGAGAAGGAGCACTATCCTGCTGAAGAATTTGCCCTCTCCTGTGGCACAAATGTCTTGATACCTCAGGCTGTTGATGTTGCCATCCCCTCTGCAGATCTCTCAAATGCCCCCATTCTGAATGTAACCCCAAACCATGATTTTTCCTTCACCAAACTTGACTGATTTCTATGTGAATCTTTGGTCCATGCAGATTCCGATAAGTCTTCTGCAGTATTAGTGATGATTGGGATGCAGTTCAACAGATGATTGGAAAAATCGACCTTCTTCCACTTTTCCAAATGATCAACTAGAAGTCAAGTTATTATGTGTTGCTCTTACAACTGGGATCAGTTGACAACAGGGATCACAAGACTTTTGTCAGGTAGTGTAGAGAAAAAAGAAACACAGTAAGTTTTAAATGTATTAAAAATGTAATCCTGGACCACAAAATTCCTGGACGTAAGATTTAAGCTCAAAATATATCCGTTTTAAAGGGACAGTTCACCCAAAAATTTGAACTCTGTCATTATTTACTGCACCTCAAGTGTTTCCATATTGAATGTTTTCAATCAAACACAAAATATATTCTGAAGAATGTTGGAAACTGATCGCTATTGACTTCCATAGTTAGAAAAACGATAAATGAAACTGTCTCATCTTAAAGCAACACTCCACTTGTTTGAAAATGAGCTCATTTCATAACTCCCAGTTAAACAGTTGAGTTTTACCATTTCTTTAACCCATTCAGTCGATATCTGGGTCTGGCAGGAGAACTTTTAGCTTAGCTTAGCATAAATCATTGAATCAGATTAGACCATTAGCATTTCACTCAAAAATGAAGAGCTTAGATACTGTAACTTTCCTATTTAAAGCTTCACTGTTTTGTAGTTACTAAAAAACAACAGACAATAAAAAGCTGCTATTTTCTAGCCAGACTTTAAAACGCTGCTAACTCTACACTTTCATTGGTTGATGACAGTGATGTAACAAGTGGATGTGGCTCTGAGGCTCCACCCTCTTTGATATGGACACAAACGCTTATAGTTCTTACAGATACTGACAGGCGAAACATAAACAAGCGAATGCTAACCGCAGACGCTTTCTGTATGATAAATGCACCAACAGCTTTGCCATTATTTCAGTTCACTGCGGGCAACATAAGTCGAGGTATAAAGATGATGAGGAAGAGAACAGAGCAGACAGAAAGTGAAGCCTCAGGGTACAAACGCATTAGCATCTGCTAGCACACATCGAGCGAGACGCCGCAGACATCGAATAATGACGAGCAACCATGATAGCCGATAGAGTTCATATCAGACAAGTTTCACTTTACAAGGGCACACTCGAACAAGGTTGTTTAGTCCCTAAAAAACAGTTCTGTCTTGTTTATCATGTGTCATTTAGGCCCAATCCCAATCTACCCCTTAGCCCTTCCCTTACCCCTACCCCTCGTTTTGCGCGTTCGCATCAAGAGGGAAGTGGTGTCCCAATTCTCTTTAGCTAGAAGGCGTAGGGCTAAGGGCAAGGGGTACACACCCCTTCAAACAAAGATTTTTCAGGACCACACTTAAAACGGAGGGATAAGAAAATTTCCCAGAATACACCTGCCACAGCGGCCGGATAGCTGAACCCGGAAGTAAGGAGATCCACAAATTTGTATTTTTTGTCATTATTATGAATTTTTACATCAAACAAACACACGTTTTAATATATTCATAACCGCGTTTGTGTTTTTCCGCCATGCTTTTAAAAAAAAAAAAGCCTGCTAAATTTTGCAATCTATAATCCACAATCATAACTCCTGTACAGCAGTCCCACAACATTCTGACACACGATGACACTCGAATATCCTGTCAGTAATGTCTAGTGGCTGGGAATGAGCTTTTTACAGTGTCTGCTATAATGTTAATGTTGTTTTCGTGTTTACATAGATAAATATGGCCACTGTGTAAATACACAGTACAGTTATAATCTTATTGCCACATTAGATGGTTATGATAACATAATATACGCCTTCAGTGATTTCCTGAAGATAAACACCCAAAAATAACACAACTGGAATAACTACAGCAGTCGTGATCGTCTGATCTCATATGAAGCAAGAGATCGCAATGACATATGATGACGTGTGCAGGTGTTGAAGTGCTGTCCCAATTCTTAGGGGTAAGTTTTGAAGCCCTTCCCCTGAACCCTCGGTTGGAAGGGCCAAGGGGAAGGGGTACAAAAATAAAATTGGGAATGGGCCTTAGTGTTGAGTTTGCTGAACATTTGTTGAATGCTCGCACCAGTGTTCATCTTAACATCATTAACTTCCTGAGTAAAAGAAAAATGACATAAAAATATTTAATAGTTTCACTCCATGACTTTAGTACACTGAAGCTTTACGATGTTTTCGATGCGCAAATATAACACTATATTAGACATATATATAGACATTTTTCAAAGACTTTACACCTAATAATAGTAATAATTTTCCCACTGATGGGTTGCAGAAGGGTATACACTGCGTAAAACATATGCTGCATAAGCTGGCGGTTCATTCCACTGTGGCGACCCCGGATTAAAAAAGAGACTAAGCTGACAAGAAAATGAATGAATCAATAGTAACTATGAAGCATCTAAAATGATTGATGCTTCAATACTTGATACTTTCCCTCCAATGTCTGTTTAACGGAGAGATTTTTCAAGATATTTCTAAACATAATAGTATCATGATGGTTTATTCTGTAGAAACAATAAATATTGCTTAAGGTAACAAATAATATTGACCTTAAAATGGTTAAAAAAATGAATAAAACTTTCTTCAGAAGAACCTATAATGGGAATGCACAATAGCTAATTTAATTTATCTTTAAACCATTTAAAATGTACTAATTATGCTGGACAAGAAAAATTCACTAGAAGAAAAAATCGTAAGAATCAAGCTCAAAATATATGTTTTAAAGGGATACACTCTCAGAAAAAAGGTACACGATGGTACAAATAATGTTCCTTGAGGAACAGTTTTGTACCTTTTCAAAAAATTGTACCTTATTTGGTGCTGAAAAGACCTCTTATGATACTGTTCTGTGCCTTTTATGGTACAACTGAAATGAGGGTACATGATTGTTCTCATATAAAAGGTACAAAAGTCTCCTTTATTACAGTATCTATGAAAATAAACATGACTGGAAAGGCAAAGTGATTTTTATGAATAATTTCCATATTAAAACAAGAATCATCATTTAAAAGTAGATGTTTAAAGATACTTATAAACATAAATGTTTAGTCCTATAATACAATAATACAACTGGTAAAACATAAAACTATAGGTATTGTAAACAACATTTAAGGCATTTTAGTAAATGTTTGGTAAGCATTTTTGACACTGTTAAGGTACAAAGTGTCTTGTCACTGTGGTGGTACCTTTCACAAAGTATACAATATCGTATCTGCAGGTTTTTAAAAACAAAGGTACATTTTGGTTTCCCACGGTACAAATCATGACCTTAAAAGGTACAAATTTGTTTTGTTTTTTTAAGGTACAATTCTGTCCCATATAAGGGTACTGCCCCGGTGACAAGGGTTTGTACCTTCTTTGTTACAACATTGTACCATTTTTTCTGAGAGTGTAGTTCATCCAAAACTCATCTACTGCACCTCAAGTGTTTCCACATTGCATGTCTTCAATCAAACACAAGATATATTCTGAAGAATGTTGGAAACCGATTGCTATTGACTTCCACAGTTAGAAAAGTGATTAATGGAACAGTGTCTTATCTTAACACAACATTTTTGCTCCACTTTTTTTAACTCTCAGTTAAACAGTCGAGTTTTACCATTTTTTTAAATAGATTCAGTCCATATCTGGGTCTGGCAGGAGCACTTTTAGCTTAGCTTAGCATAAATCATTGACTTTCTTCAGAGGAATATTGTAGGAAAAGCTGTGAAAAATTCCTTGCTCTGTTAAACATCATTTGGGAAATATTTGGCACAGTGGGTAGCGCTGTCACCTCACAGTAAGAAGGTCACTAGTTTGAGCCTGAGGTGGGTCAGTTGGCATTTCTGTGTGGAGTTTGCATGTTCTCGTCACTGGTGGGACACTAAGCCACTCAGCCTCGAACCTTGAGTCTCCCACCAGTGCCGATATACAGTCATATTGCACTGTTACTTGTGTGTTATTGCTCACGTATATTTGAAATATAATGTGCAAAATTCAGTTTATTTCTGTGATGTAAAGCTGAACTCTTAGCGAAATGATTCTAGTCTTCAAACGTTCAGAAACCCTCTTATGATGCTCATTCATTCATTCATTTTCTTTTCGGCTTAGTTCCTTTATTAATCCGGGGTCGCCACAGAAGAATGAACCGCCAACTTATCCAGCATTTGTTTTACGCAGCGGATGCCCTTCCAGCTGCAACCCATCTCTGGGAAATATCTATACACTCATTCCCACACATACACTACAGACAATTTAGCTTACCCAATTCACCTGTACCGCATATCTTTGGACTTGTAGGGGAAACCAGAGCACCCGGAGAAAACCCACACGAACATGACACAGATGTTCGCGTGGGTGCAAACTCCACACAGAAATGCCAACTGACCCAGTCGAGGCTCGGACTAGCAACCTTCTTACTGTGAGGTGACAGAACTATCTACTGCACCACCGTGTCGCCCCTTTTATGATGCGTTTATATAATAATTTAGTATTTTCTACCATGTACAGTTTCAAGATGAATTCGAGTGTAAGCGCCAGTTTTGATCACAGTAACATGTCCTTGCTAAATAAAAGGACCAATATCTTTTTCTAAAAAACTCTTCCTGACCCAATTACATTATTCAACCCGACTGACTTGAAGCTGAGACCTTACATTGAGCGTTTTCACACTTCAACATTTGTGGGCCAGTGCACTACAGAGGCGACTCAGCCGGGAATGAAATGAATGTGAGATGCACTGAATAAGGAATGAAGCACATAATGAGCGCAGAGCGTATGTATGCATCCACTGCTGATGTTATCCAGAGCCAATCTGTGCAGTAAGATGATGATGATGATGATATTATCAGTGCTTCTGTAATAATCAGAGCTACTGTAGCGTGACCCACATTCACCCGCTCACAACCTGCTCTCCATTAAAGAGGACCTATAATGCAAAATTCACTTTTCTAATGTGTTTGAACACAGATGTGGCTCAACGGCCTGTGTAAACAATCAGCCCACACGTATTCAATAGTCCCTGTGTAAACTGCAGCCGTCCACTGTTTCTGCTCATTCACTGACACAGAGTTACAGAATAAAACAAACACAACTAAATACTACAGATGTTCCGGTTACACCACTGAACGGAACCGCCTGTTCACACTATACTCTATGCTAAAATATCTATAAAATAAGCACGACATAACTTATCATTAACTGTTTGTAACCTTTTGATTTGATTTTAATTGTCAGTTTTTTGAATGTATGAAGTCAGATTCCTTAGAATCAATCTGCGGACCCTATATTATACACACGGCGCAATAAGGCGGAAAATGTGTATGACGCAATTTGTTGATATTTTCAGGCCGCGCAACCCAATTTTTTTTTGACGTTTTGCGCCACGTTGTTTAAATAGCAAATCCATTTGTGCCACTTTGAGAACTCATTGATGTGCTGGTCTGTAAAGGAGGTGTGTTAAGGCGCATTGTTAGCACATTTCTATTTTGAGGAACTGAAATAGACTGCGCCATTGACCAACTAAAAGTTGGTCTAAAGTCCAGCGCAGAGCATGTTAGTTATGCGCCTATGTAGGTAACGCTTACATATTGCTTAACACACACAGGATGTACAGCAATACACAAATACCTTTAAATATAAAAACAATAAAGGATTAAAAAGTTACAAAAATAATTATTTTCTACATAAATATAAAAATCACTGCCTGCATGCCTTCATGCCAGGGGGCTTTTTTTAGTTTATTCATGACAATTAGCATCTGTATAATGTTATACTATTATTATTATTATTATTATTATTATTATTATTTTATTATTATTATTATTATTATTATTATTATTATTTATATGCATATTTATATTAGTTTGAATAAAAACTAATTTAGATTTGTCCATCTGTCAGGTTTTTGAACATTTGGGGCATAACAATAGGACATGTGTTTGGATATTTTTGACCACACTTTATTTTTATTGTTCATTTTTCGCTTGCTGGAAATTAGAACTGAATTTAAAAATAGTTCTGAAACAAATCTTTGCGCTTAACAAACGAATTTTAATAAGTAGGCTAATGGATGTCTTCAGTGGAGTGAGTTTCCCTGTTTCCTTATCCACTAAAGTAAAGGAGTAAAATAAAGAGTAAAAGTAAAGAGGCCGAATGGAGGAGGCTTGTTTTTTATCCTCACGCTGCAGATGGTCTGTTTAACTGTTTTCTTACTGGTGAAGTGTTCAGTTTTTCCACTTACAAAGTCCGCCATGTAAATAACGAATGTGCTACGACACGACGCAACTGACTGTTAAAGGGAATGGGAGATGAGACTCTGATTGGTTTAGTGCACATTATGCTCAAAACACACCCATTAGTCATTAAGAGAATAAGCACAACCTTGTTAGACCATGCACCAGGGCGCAAAGCGCATTTTTCCAGCCTTTCAAGAGTTCACACTTAGCTTATGATTGATTATAAAGCTTGTTTGGCATGCTGTCCCGGGAGAGAGCCCTGAGCTCATAAGATCCTCGAGCCCGGGGCTCCCTCCCATTTGCAAGGTGAGAAGAGAGTTTGAGCTCAGGTAGATCTCGAGAACTCCCCTGCGGGTAGCTAATGAACAGATAGTGATTGCTATTACGAGATAACTACTTACTAGGAGCATGTCTATGGTGTCAATTTGGATTAGTCAATTAACTTAAGTTGCATAATTTTGGACGGTGGGAGGAAAACGGGGAACCCGGGGGAAACCCACGTGAGCACGGGGAGAACGTGTAAACTCCACACAGAAACGTCAGCTGGCTTGGTAAGGACTAGAACCAGTGACGTTCTTGCTGTGAGGCAAAAGTGCTAACCACTGGGCCACCGTGCCACCCATCTAGGAAAGGAGGAGGAGAAGGGGTGGAATGGGGGGATTCTTTAAAACGAAGATGGCTGTGATATGGAGCTTAGGGTATTTATAGTGGCTTAGGACTCATCTGATTGGTGAATCATAAATTAAATAATGCAGGACCAGCTGCGAGCAATCATAAGTATTTGATCCTTTCGAAATTAGTTTATAAATAAACTTCACTAAAATAGCAAAATTGGATTTGGACACGCTCTTAATGAATTCAAGCCATATGCCGTAGACTCGTTTAGATCATTAAAAGAGCCCTAAATCTGTTAAAAACTATTAAACCACTTCAAAATGTTGGTGCATGTGAACATTTAGACATTGTATTGTACTTAGGTAAAAGTACACTTTGTCTGAACCACACACTCCTGCTATCACTATCTTTATCACTTTATCACTACCAGAGTTCTTTTCCTACCAACCTTTATTACTGTATTTGATAAATATCTCCTAACAAAATAAGTTAGGAAAAGTCCAAGCTATTCCTTTTTACAAAAAAAATAAGATAAAAATGTAACGACGCTAAAGCAGGAATCCTGAGTAGGCTTTCAGCTAGATTTTCAGCTGTTTTACCTGGTTTGTGTAACCGTCTTTCACCTTACTTAAACGCCTGAAAAGCGAGGTAAGCAGTAGTGCGAAAAACAATTAAACAGAAGTTGAGGATGGCGTCATACCCTCCTTTATCATTTGTTTAACACACAAAATGTGTCCGGAAATCACAAATCTCGTGGTTCTCTAAAATATATCTCTATATATATCAAGCATTCTAAATGAGCCTGTGTTGGGTTTGAACATTCTTTCATTCATTCATTTTCCTTCTGCTTAGTCCCTTTATTCATCAGGGGTCACCACAGTGGAATGAACCACCAACTTATCTAGCATATGTTTCATGCAGCGTATGCCCTTCTAACTGCAACCCAGCACTGGGAAACACCCATACACTCTCACATTCACACACATTCACTTCGGACAACACACCCGGAGGAAACAAATGTGAACACGGGGAGAACAAGCAAGCTTGACACAGAAATGTCAACTGGCCCAGCCAGGACTTGAACCAGCAACCTTCTCACTGTGAAGCAACAGTGCTAACCACTGAGCCACCATGCTGCCCTGAGTATGTAATGCTTTATTTCTGACATTTTGCCTGCATCTGATTCACTTGTGTTGTTGTGTTTGGAGTGTCAGAATAGGATCTAAAGGCTCCGCCCTCTCCTGGGAATCAGCAGCTCATTTGCATTTAAAGCGACACACACACAAAAAATCATGTTTTTGCTCACACACAAAATAAACAAATGATCTTTGTGGTTTTCTGAGCTGAAACATCACATCAAAATGACTGTAGAATGCCAGCCTTTAAATCACACACGAGTGCAGAATCTGATTGGCTGCTTTGCAAACGAACTCAGGCGGTGATGAGGGAAAGGTGAATACAAAAACACAGTCTCTCTGATAAAGCCAGACAGTCATTTACATGACACTTCCCAGCTCCTGTCTGACCTTCTTACTCCCTCCGTCCTTGACAAACAGCTTATCTCTCGTTACATTCACACAACACAGCACCGCAGTCACAGGTCAAGTTCAGTCCACCTGTCATGCCAGCGGCGTAAACATGCTTACGCTTTCTCAAGACTGCAATCCAGAAGTCAAAGGTTTCTTTTCAAAAGCATTAACTCAGTCATTTGTGCAAGATTTCCACACCGCTGCTTCAAAACTTGACACAACTTGTTTTTTTCCACCAGTAACAATAGTCTTAAAGCCGGCACTGCAATACACCATTAACAATTTTTTATAAATGACACAGTAAATGTAATATGAAGTGTATTTTACTGTAGGATGGTTACGCAGTATGTGACTGTATTTTAATTCAATTTAATTTCTAGAATGTAATTAATATTTCTATAGCGCTTTTACAATGTAAATTGTGTCAAAGCAGCTTCACATTGATTATAGTAAATTGAAACTGTGTCAGTTCAGTTTTCAGTGTTGAAGTTCAGTTCAGTGTGGCTTAATATTCACTACTGAGAGTCCAAACACTGAAGAGTAATCCATCGATGCGCAGCTCTAATGCATACCTGTCAACATTGGGACGTGAAAATAAGGGATATGCCCACGATAATAAGGGATATGCCCACGATAATAAGGGATATGCCCATGATAATAAGGGATATGCCCATGATAATAAGGGATCCCATCACTATGGAGCACGTCGGCTGACAGTCACCACCGCTTTATGACTGTTTTGAGGATTGCATAGGAGGAGCGACGGCAACTGTAATGAAAAGGAAAAACGAAAGCACAGAACAGACTCACGGTATGGGTTGTGTATAGGGAGGATCGGCTCTTTAATGTTTATTGCCACCCTTCAGAGAAAGACTGAAAATACGGGAAAACACCTTTACGGGATGATAGCGGGATAGAAATGTAAAAAATGGGAGAATCCCGGGAAAAACGGGAGGGTTGACAGGTATGCCCTAATGTTGCATTGTGAAAATGACTGTATATTTTACATGTATAGTTTACATTTACATGTACACATTGACATCATCTATATACTATATAACTGCAGGTTAACTATGTTTATATATAATAACTCTAACTTAAAAGCTATCAATTAGTTAATTAATAAGTTATAAGTAACTAATAAAATTATAACTAATAACCTTATAGTTTCCGAATTGTATTGTAATGCGATCATTATTGTGAAAAGCACTATACAAATAAACTTTAATTGAATTGAGCTGTAATATGAACTATATTTTACTGTAGGACAGTTATACAGTATTTTACTGTATTTTAAAGTTGTGAAAACTACATTTTACAGTAAAGACATACAATACTTTAAATACATACACAGCAAGATAAATGGTGCTGTAAACCTAACTACAGTATTTTGCTGTAATGGATTTACAGTAAGTTACCACAGTCATATTACCCTGCAGCCTAAGACTAGGTTACTCACTGAAGCTAAGCAGGGCTGACCCTGGTCAGTACCTGGATGGGAGACCACATGGGAAAAATTGGTTGCTGTTGGAAGTGGTGTTTGTGAGGCCAGCAGGGGGTGCTCAACCTGTGGTCTGTGTGAGTCCTAATGCCCCAGTAAAGTGAAGGGGACGCTATACTTTCAGTGAGATGTTAAATTGAGGTCCTGACTCTCAGTGGTCATTGAAAATCCCATGGCACTTCTCGTAAAGAGTACAATAAAAGTCCTGGCCATATTCTCTCCATCAGCCCTTACCCATCATGGCCTCCCAATCATCCCCATCCACCAAATTGGCTATATCACTGTCTCTCCACTCCGCTTATAGCTGGTGTGTGGTGAGCGAGCTGACGCCGCTGTCCAGTGGCTGCCTTGCAATTATGTTGTCTTGGTAATGTCATGTTATCATAACAATGGTAAAGACCAGTTGTGATGTATTTCTTTATGTCAAGATGTCATAACAAGCAATGTCATCTTTGAATTTATAATGACATTACTAAGCAAAAGACACTTAATAACTTGACTGATTCAACTTGACATACACAAATACAACCTGTTTTTGTCCACATCTTGAAATTACCAAGACAACAAAACTTGTAATAAATCGGTCATCAACATGATTGTCATGAAGCCATTATAAATATGTCATAAATTTTATAATACCGACATATTTTTGACATCATTTAGAGTGGAACGAGCTGAATCTGTCAATAAAAATTGTCATTAAATATTAACGAAGCTCTTAAAAATGAGTTGACAGAGGGATGACACCTTTAATGAGACATTTTAATGACAAACACAATGTGCTCCACTGAAAACATGTTCAGAAAAATATTCATGACACAATTACAATGGCCTCATGATGATGTTATGTCGTCTCGATAATGTCAAGTTATCATGGCAACGATGAAGACCAGTTGTGATGTATTTGTGTATGTCAAGATGTCATAACAAGCAATGTCATCTTTGCATTTAAAATGACATAACTAAGCAAATGACACTTAATAACTCGACTGATTCAACCACAAGTTATTTCCTCACAAAAGCTGTTTTTTTTCTGTGTAGTGACGCCTCTCCTGTATTGACTTCCTTAAAAACAAAACGTCTTCTGGTCTCTTTCCTCACATACTGGCGTTCGCCATTACACCTTTTCGGCTTATGATCTCTGACTGGTTATGACAACTTGACATACACAAATACAACCTGTTTTTGTCGACATCTTGACATTACCAAGACAACAAAACTTATAATAAATCAGTCATCAACATGATTGTCATGAAGCCATTATAAATATGTAATGAGTTTTAAAATAAAGTCATTAACATACATATTTTATTACCTCAATTACAGTGGAACAAGCTGAATCTGTCAATAAAATGTCATTAAATATTAACGAAGCTCTTAAAAATGAGTTGACAGAGGGATGACACCTTTAATGAGACATTTTAATGACAAATACAATGTGTTCCACTGAAAACATGATCAGAAAAATATTCATGACACAATTACAATGGCCTCATGATGATGTTATGTCGTCTCGGTAATGTCAAGGTATTATGACAACGATGAAGACCAGTTGTGATGTGTTTGTTTATGTCAAGATGTCATAACAAACAATGTCATCTTTGAATTTAAAATGACATAATGACACTTAATAACAGTTGTCGTAAAATCTCCTTCATGTCATGTCATGATTATAAAGGTGTCATGACAGTCCTATTCAAGTAAAGTGTTCCTAAACGTTTTAGTTAACAATAGCAACACAATAAAACTTGTTTACAGAGCAAGACTTGGCAACCAGAGACCGAAACACCAGAGACAGTTCACAGAACCTCCAGCACATCTCGCTACAAATACATTTAATTAATAATTATTAACCTCCTCCATATGACTGCTGTTGTCATTTTATAAAAGAAACGAGCGCCAGGAGGCCCTGCTAATGATTTTACAGCAGTTCAGAGGGTTTCCAGCTTCATGTCATGCCTAATTACACCCCTTTTCTGGGGTAAAATCACTGTAACTCTCTCTCTCTCACTCTCCAGTGGCTTATTGCTTTAATCCATTAATATGCATATAAAACTCAATGCATGTAATAGCTTCGAAAGTATTTAATTTACTAAAAGAATGTTTCTCTTTGACTTTGGGAAATAAAAGAGAGATGCGTCTCAACTTTTATTCTCAAGGATAACAGAAAGACTTTTCATTGTGCTCGTTGTTACAAAAGCACACAGCATCTGCCATGTAAATAAAACAAATAATGACAAATCTAATATAACAAACATTCTTTACATCACAAAATAATGTATCATAATATCATTGCAGCATGAACAGAGAACAGAGGCATTCAATGAAGCTGTGAATATACAGTATGAAGTGGATTCGTTATCTGTTTTTATGTTGATTGTAAAACAAGTGAACTTTAAAGTTTTGTTTATTATTATGAATAAAATAACAATATTCTCATTTAATAATATGTATTTAATGTATGGCTTTTATTTTGACTTTATTGTTGTAACTTAGAAGTTAAGCTAAAGTTCTTATTTAGTTATTAATAATAACAACTTTATTTATTTTAAGTAAACATTGCATTGTTATATGGTTTAATGTTTATTATTGTTAAGAATAATTCCTATATATCATATAATTTGTAGCACTGTTGCCTCACAGCAAGATGGTCGCTGGGTCAGTTAGCATTTCTGTGTGGAGTTTGCATGTTCTCCTGTGTTTGCGTGGGTTTCCTCTGGGTGCTCCGTTTTCCCCCACAAGTCCAAAACATGCGCTATAGGTGAATTGTGCAAGCTAAATTGTCTGTAGTGTATGTCCTTGTCCTCCTGGTAGGTGGTTGAGCGTTGGACTTACAACACACCTTGTAAAAATGAGATGTTACGAAACACCAACATGGTGTGGCTAAAATATCAACAATATTCAATGGGAGTAAATAAGTATGGTATAATGTTTATTATTATTATTATTATTATTAAGAATAATTTTTATATATCATATAATAATACATAGAACTAATAATGACAATTATAATAATTATTGTTACAAATTATTATTATTATTATTATTATTATTATTATTATGTTAACTTATAACTAAAATATATAACTTATAACTTGTATTTTAAATGACAACTTATTAATTATTAATAATATATGAATAATAACTATTTTAAATGAACATTCAGATGTTATTTGGCATTATGATACATGTATTATTATAAGAATACCTTTATCAATACTTTTGTACAACTAATAATAACAATTATTTTATGTATCACATTTTTTCTTAATTAACTTTTAAATTTAGTTAATAATAATAACTTTAAGGGAACATTCAATTATAATTTCAAAATAATTTTAATATAATAATATGCACAACTAATAACTATCATTTTACTTATTATCATTTGTTATGTTAAGTTTGAAATTAAATTACACTAACTTATTTAGTTATTAATAATAAAAATAACTAATTGTTTTAAGCGAACATTCAATTGTTACAGTATACAGTATTATGGTACATGTAATATCATATTAAGAATAAGATTTATTATTATGTACACATAATAATAAATTAATTTATTCATATTTTAGATTTTTATAGTAAATACAAATATTCATAAAATATTTTACTCCTTTAATATTTTTAGACATTTTTTACAATTACTTTGCCAGACAATATATACACTCACTGGCCATGTGTATTAGGTACACCTGTCCAACTGCTCATTAACGCAAAATTTCTAATCGACCAATCACATGGCAGCAACTTAATGCATTTAGGCATGCAGACATGGTCAAGATGATCTGCTGCAGTTCAATCCGAGCATCAGAATGGGAAAGAAAGGTGATTTAATTGTGAACATAGCATGGTTGTTGGTGCCAGACAGGCTGCTGATCTACTGGGATTTTCACGCACAACCATCTCTTGGGTTTACAGAGAATGGTCTCAAAAAAGAGGAAAATTCCAGTGAGCAGCAGTTCTGTGGGCGCAAATGCCTTGTTGATGGCAGAGGTCAGAGGAGAATGACCAGACTGGTTCCAGCTGATAGAAAGGCAACAGTAACTCAAATAAGCACTTGTTACAACTGAGGTATGCAGAAGAGCATCTCTGAACACACAACATGTCGAACCTTGAGGCAGATGGGCTACAGCAGCAGAAGACCACACCGGGTGCCACTCCTGTCAGCTAAGAACAGGAGTTCACTGTACTAAAATGGCCTCCACAACCACCATATCTAATTCCAATAGAGCACCATTGGGATGTGGTGAACCAGGAGATTCGCTGACAAATCTGCAGCACCTGCATGATGCTATCATGCCAATATGCACAAAAATCTCTGAGGAATATTTCCAGTACCTTGTTGAATCTATGCCACGTAGGATTTAGGCATTATTGAGGTTCTTAAAGTGTTCGTCGTTCGCCGTGTTCGTCTGCGGACTCAAGACGCAGAGAGGAGTTGACCATGATGACGGGGTTCGAGTTTAGTGAGGAGTGCTTTCAGAAAGCAGGTAAGACAAAAACAGAATCCAAATGAAATAAACCAGTAAATAACAGGGTGAGAATGTGGTAAAGTCTGAAAATGTGGTAAAAATGAGACGAGGGCTTTTATTTTATTCTGGATTGCTTTTTTTAAAAGTTGTTGGTTGGGTTTAGGGGAGTGTGGGGTCAATCGATAAAATTTTGGTTGGGTTTAGGGAAGGGGGAGGGTGGGTCAGTCGATTGGATGGTCAGTCAGTCATTCAGTCAGCCAAACAGTCAGCTGACAGCGGCCTCTGGTGGGTTTACGCGAGAACAGCAGGCGTGAACGGCACTCGCGAGAGACATTTGAGATCTCAAACAGCATCCGCAGCGGCCTCTCGTGGATTTGCAAAAACAAAAAAGTGCAAAAAGACGTACCTGACGGAACATTTTCCACAGCCTCCAGAAACATACTCAGAACTACTTTCTCAGAATGAGCCTGGGTTGGTTATTGTATAACAATGGTTTGTTCTGTAGACTATCGAAAAAAAATAGCTTAAATTGCTTTTGACCTTAAAATGGTTCTTCAACAATTAAAAACTGCTTTTTTTTCTAGCCGAAATAAAACAAATAAGACTTCCTGCAGAAGAAAAAATATTATACTGTGAAAATTTCCTTGCCCTGTTGAACATCATTTGGGAAATATTGAAAAACAAAAGAAATTCAAAGGAGGGCTAATAATTCTGACTTCAACTGTATATATATTTTTTCATTTAGTTTAATTTAAACTTCTGTGTTATGCACTAAAACTCATGGCTGCAGGCATTGATAACTCAACTAACAGCATTAAAGCAGACACTCTCTCACCTCTGTGGCTTGTCACAATAAATAACCAGCATTTGATGGACTTCATTTGCAGGCTGAATCTTGTTTGAGGCACATTAAAGCGTTTGGTAATTGAGGTTACGGCCCTGTACAGAGACATCACTGACGATCAGTGTTTCTCACACGCCACTGCAATTAAACTTCGGGATTATTTACTGCTAGATAATCAGCGCTGGATGTGGGTGAAGAGTCAGTGTCCTGCAGTCAATCTCCGTAACCTCGCTGCATCTGGAGATCATTGCAAACCATCACACAGAGCTGTCTGAACAAACCTTGAGTTATTTTAAAGATGCCCTATACAGAAATATGAATACAGTTGAAGAGTTGAAGTCCCCCTGTATGTTTTTTTCCCCCAATTTCTGTTTAACGAAATGAAGACATTTTTAAACATAATAGTTCTAATAAATAATTCCTAATAACTGATTTCTTTTATCTTTGCCATGATGACAGTACATGATATTTCTCAAGATACTAGTATTCAGCTTAAAGTGAAATTTAAAGACTTAACGAGGTTAATTAGGCAAGTTAGTGTAATTAGGCAAGTCATTGTATAAAGATGATTTGTTCTGATGACAATCGAAAAAATATTGCTTAAGGGGGTTAATAATTTTGACCTTAAAACGGTTTAAAAATTAAAAACTGCTTTTATTCTAGCCAAAATAAAAAAAATAAAGACTTTCTCTTGAGGAAAAAATATTATAGGAGATACTGTGAAAAAATTCCTTGCTCTGTTAAACATCATTTAGGAAATATTTGAAAAAGAAAGAACATTTTCAGGGGGGCGAATCATTTTGATTTCCACTGTATTAGTTTCTCATCTAACAAGTAACGAGGAGCTGGCTTTCGTTACAGTCAGTCAGGTATTCTTGGGGGAGCTGATATTTATATTTTATGGTAAATGATTATCCTTTTTATTATAAAGAGAGATAATTTTTTAAAAAAGATTAAGATATTACCTGCAATTATGGCACTGTATAGAAAAATCTGTTGTACATCAATAAACAGTATGACTAAAAAAATAATAAATTATATATATACTGGTTAATTCAATATGCTACTGGTATTTTAATAAATAATTGAGTATTTTATTAGCAGTTTGTGAGTGAAAGTTTTTATATATCATTTATTTATTTATTTATTTATAAAACTGAGATATAAAATTGATCATCACAAGAGTTAAAAATGAAAAGATTAGAGATTAATCATTTGTAGTACAGAATTGTTACATATATGAAGATTAATAAATGAATATATTATTAAATTAAGGACAGTTTCCAATGTTGAAATAAATAAATAAATAAACGAGTAAGTAAATAAGTAAATAAATAAATAAACAAACAAATAGGTAAGTAATTGAGTAAATAAATAAATAAATAAAATGAACGAACGGATTGACGAACGAACAAGCAAATAAATAAATATATAAACAAATGAGTAAGTAAATGAGTAAATAAATAAATAAGTAAATTAATTAATAAATAAATAAAATGAACGAACAAGCAAGCAAGCAAATAAATAAATAAATGAGTAAGTAAATGACTAAATAAATAAATACATAAACAAATGAGTAAGTAAATGACTAAATAAATAAATAAACAATTGAGTAAGTAAATGATTAAATAAATAAATAAAAAAACAAATGAGTAAGTAAATGAGTAAATAAATAAACAAATAAATAAACAAATGAGTAAGTAAATGAGTAAATAAATAAATAAA